>RXPK01000039.1:1008834-1122433 GCA_004143645.1 Protaetia brevitarsis
CCTAAGACTGAAAACAAGCAATAAGAGTGGAGGAAAACAACATTAAAATGATTTGAATGTGACAAAAACAGAGTAAGAGTTACCATGGTTACCTGAAAAAAATATTCTAAATTCAGGAAGCACAGTTCATTCATTCTAATCTGTGTTTATTACCACAGGTTACAAACTATGCATTATTTACTTTAAAAAATGGCTTTTTGAAACATGTTGCCGCAAAGAGAACTAAAACATCTTTTGAATGATGAGTGCTCATTAAAAGTTGTCCCTAATTGACCAAGTTTCGGAATTTTATACAAATCACAGCAGCTAATGAGTTATTTGAGGTGACACGTTTCAATCGAAATGCCCTGTATAATAATTAGCTTTGTCTTTATATATTTTGTTGACTTGAAAATCTAAAGAATATGATTTAAAAACTTTACTGAAATAATAAAAGGAATACACTTTCCTATAATAATCCATTTTGTATGCTACACATAGCACTTTCGAGACTTCTCACTTCGCTGCAGCAAGCTAGCGAATTGCCATCGACCGACGAGGAATTGGGTTTCCTGAGTGACCTGCTGCAGTCAAAGGAGCTCCACGCCCTAGTTAACGTACACAATAAAATCATAACGAATGGAGCGAGCGACAAATTTTTTCCGATATTATCGACGTCGGTCAACGTGATGTACGATGTCCTGGAAGTTATCGCCACCAGGACTCATATATCGGAGGACTGCAAGGAGCTGTTCTATTTGTTGCAGAAACCACACGTACAGGTAGAGTATTATTGATTAGGTATCGTCGTGTATCTAATAATTATTAGGGTTCACAATCGCTTAAGTGAGAACATGCAGTGGGATTTGTCACATCAATTGTATGAATTGAGTCTGCACTCTTCTATTCATTTTACTGCTTATCTATTTCTTATATTAGTTACCTTAAATTAAAAGATTGAATAAAGACTAAGATCTTCTAAGATATTTAGGTACTAATGCCCCCGGATTTATACAGCTACAGTCACAAAAGTTTACATACACTACCTAAAATAGCAATACTATAGTAAAGAACTCCAAATTTAACGTTTTATTATATACAAAGCTACTTCTGTCCATTGAAATAAACACTAACCTGCACAAAAAGAAAATAAAAACAGATGAGGCGCAATTGCAAACTGAAAAATTGAAAACCACAAAACAGAGCCTCACAGAAATCAGCAATCCCTTTGTATTCAGATTCCCCTTTTTTTACATTAGTGATGTGCTTAACGAGGGATTTTTGCACTCGGTTATATCAAATGAACGATCGATCATTCATTAGCTTATATAGTATTCGGAAATCGGCAAGGCAAAGATTCCGAAATATGCGTCTATCCATATAATACATACAGTGAGGTCGTAAAACTGTTTGCATTGCCATGAAAGTAATAGAAATATCTTCCAAATGAGCTTCTAAATGAAATTACTTCCTATTTAAAATTTTAAAGATAGCTACGCCCTCTATTTTACATCAGAAGCCATGTGCGTATCTCTATAGGCAAAAAATCACAAATTATCTCTAATTTCACTTTGTTTTGTTCATTGCTCCTAATCTCATACCATTTTCAAAGGTTATCAGGGGGGGGGGGGGGCAATTTACGACCTCACTGTATATAATTACTTTGAGAGAGCAATGAATAGAATTGTAAATCATTTTTTGCTGGTAGATCGGCTTTATACCTTTTCGACCACATGTTTCACAAAACCTAATCAGATTAAAAATCGTTGGTAAAAGTTGTGCAACAACCATTATAAAAAAAATTCAAGCCCAAATGCACGAGTATTTAATAAACCACGCCTATGTGGTCGTCCGGAAAGAATGAAAGAAAATCCAAGAATAAGAGCTCCTCAACTTGCTGAAGAAATTCAACAAGTTACCTCTATAAAGCTACCTAACCACTCGTGGCATGCGCTCTGTTAATTTTGTCAGAGTTTACTGGAAAATATTTTCCATTCGGCTTGGAGAAGTCACCACAGGTGCTCTTTCGCAGTTGGGCAGACTTTCCTTACTGCCCTGTCCAGCTCATCCCACAGTAATTCGATGGAGTTCAAATCTGGACTCTGTGAAACCCAGGGCATGATTTCCAAAACATTATCCTCTACTTGAGGCGCGAAATAACCTTTGTAGATCCCTGACGTGTGTTTGAGGTCGTTATCATGCGCAAACACGAAGTTCTCCCCCCAATCAACCACAATCCTGACGTTACATCATTTTCTTGCAATATGCGTCTATAATTTTCTTTGCGCATAATGCCGTCAATTTTTACGAGATCTCCAGTCCCCGTATTACTAAAACAATTAATAAATGATTGAACTACCACGCTGTTTTACTGTGGGAACGACACAATCCCGCATTCGTTTATCCTTTGTGCGTCTTACAAAAACCCTGCGCTTCTGCATCTGAAATTTTCTGCAGCCCAATTTCTATGAGTTTCGGTCCACTGTAATCGTTTTTGGCGGTCCCCACGACGGAGCAATGGTTTTCTTGCCGCAACACGATCGAATATACCGACTTCCCTTAAGCAGCGTTTAATTGTTGTTAAAGATATCAGTCGTTCGCGTCCTCTTTTCATTTCTATTACGATTTCGGGCACCGTTAATTGCTGATTTTTCTTACCCAACACTTTAAGGTGTCGATCTTTCGCGATCTTCCGTGACGGACTTGGGCGATTCCGGTTTTCGAATGTTCGAGTGTCTCGGTAGCGACGAATAGTGTAATGAACTGTAGATTTTGTTACTCCTAATTTTTCTGCTATCACACGTACAGACCGTCCTTCCTCGTGTAATGAGACAATAGCTGATCTCTACAACCGTATCGTAACTGGTTTACTAATAGAATAATTCACAACAAGTACGATATCAATTATTCCCTGCTATAGTGGGAGACTTTTAGAAGACACCCCTGTAAATTTTTACGACGCTGTCGACCCACCCCTCTATTGTAGACATGCTTGTCGGCCCCCCTTTAAATTTCTCTTAATAGGCTTATTCTAATGATGATTTCCGTCTTAAATACTTTGTTGTTATGCTTACTTTATTGTAGGAATTTTTACAATACTGTTAAAAGCTTTAAATATTGAAAAAAAAATGATTTTTTAAAATTATTCTAGTTGTCCTAACTTGAGTGGCCGGTAGTGTACATGCCATAAATTCTAAGGGGTAATTTCCTTAATTATTCCACTAATAAAAATTAATATTAACATGCGTTCAACACGCAATAGCTTCTTCAGAGCAATAAGTGACACACCTTCACTGCTTTTGACAAGCGAATTTAATCATATGCGAAAAATAGACTTATTTAATATCTTTAACTCTTTTTAGGGTTTACTTTGTGCTCACGATGCGGTAGCACAGAAAGACTACTATCCCCATCTACCGGAGATACCAATAGAAGTAGATGAGGACGAAGAAACCATCAAAATCGTGCAATTAGTAAAAAGCAACGAACCTCTAGTAAGTTTTCACGAATCTCTACATCTATACACTTATACGACCTATAACAACTTAGGCATTAGTTATTAGCAATTAAATAACAAACAATACAGTTATATTATTGTTTAAGTACGTTTTATTTATACCTATTATAATTAATTAAAGAATAGATGAAAATAGCGTGATTATAATATGTAGTGTTTTGACGCAATCTTTTTCTTTGCTTTCAAAGACTGGCGCTCAAAGTGCTGAGCCAATCGTCGTAAGTATTTAACACACACCAAAATCTAGAAAGCTTTGTTTATTATTATTATTCACGTTGTATATATTTGCCCATGCCAAATGGATTCGAACCAGAATATTTCGCATCTTATTTCCTATTTTTTCGTATACCTACGATATTTATTCTCCAGCATTGCACAAGTATTGGTATTTATTAGTGTTGTTATTATTATTTTCACCTATACACTTCTATACTGTAAGTAGGTATTTTATATTCCCTTTTTTTGAAAATGTAATCTCTGTATGTTGTATATGCCATACTCTCTCTACAACGCTTTAAGTTTGATACGGGTTTTCTTACGTTATTTTCTTTTGTCCTTCTATGTATTAAGGGAGCAACGATTAAAACTGAGGAGGCCAGCGGAAAAATTGTGATAGCCCGAGTAATGCATGGCGGCGCTGCAGATCGATCTGGCCTCATCCATGTCGGCGATGAAGTCGTTGAAGTCAACGGAATTAACGTGGAAGGAAAAACACCAGCTGATGTTCTCACCATCCTGGTAGGCTCTGAAAAATACAATAATTTCTTTTAACATCATTTGATTTGGGATTCCAGCAAAATTCCGAAGGTACGATCACCTTTAAATTAGTCCCAGCCAACGGAAAAAGTACAGCTAGGGAGAGCAGAGTGCGCGTAAGAGCCCATTTCGATTACGCGGCCAATTCCGACCCATATATTCCTTGCAAAGAAGCCGGCTTGGATTTTTGCAAGGGGGACGTCCTCCACATCGTGTCTCAAGATGACGCATATTGGTAATCTGAAAAAGTTATAACTAAGTATCCACCTATAAGCTGCTTCAAATCTTTAGGTGGCAAGCACGAAAAGAGGGAGATAGAAACATGCGAGCCGGTTTGATACCTAGCAGAGCACTGCAAGAGAGAAGGATTATATTGGAACGTACTTTCGACAAGGATAAAGAGAACGGTTCGTATATCTTCGCTTAACAGTGCAACACATACGTAGGTTTCGCATTTAGATGTATAATTCGTAGAATTTCAACGTCTACTGAAATGTGTGTTACAATTTGCGTGAACAGCACTGTATGCATGCATAACAAAATGAGTTTTTTTTTTGTGTGTGTAATCGTATCGGCTTGAAACAATTGCGCTGTAGGATAACTCAAAACTAACAATAATAACACGTTTGTATATTATAAAGAAAATAGTATTCCAAAGTATTTTCATTGAATTTATAGTAGCAATAATAATATCACACCATTGATTTTAATTATTGTATACAATAGTAATTTCTTTTTCCGTAGTAGTTTTGTATACCTATAATAAATATAAAAATAATTTCACAAGCTGTGTAAAACTATGTATTAATTTTCATTCTTGTTTAAAAATACATAATAATTAGTGCGTTATAAAAATTTATGTACACCAAGGGAATAAATAACTGGGGTGCTTGCTGTAGTAAAGAGAAAGATGAGGTGTATAAATATTTTTTTTTGAATATATTATGCTATATTGAATGCAAAAAGTAAAGTGGGATCGTATTTACATTTAATCTAGTGTCGGACAACTACAAAGGTCAAATTACATTGGTATTGGTTGCAGAATGTTGAAAGTTTTGTATACGATATGGTTCATTCAACTTAGCAAACGAATTTCGTTATCTTAGTTAATGACATTTTGAAATGTTGTCACATGCACGAAATACATATTACGTCATATCCGTTATGGGCGCTGGTTTTCTAATAAGCTCCCTCCCGATGTTAAAGTCACTATAAATAAAATTAGTTTTAAAAAAAATCCTTAATTCCGTAATTATCTCATAAGCAAGTCTTTTTTTATAGTGTCAATGAATTTTTATTATCATGACTGTCATATTTGTGTTTATATTGATTAGTTTTACTAATTTATCTACATGCTGCATTGTACAAAAATCTCGACACCGTCAATTGTGTGCACATACGACAACAAAATTATTATTATTAAAAAAATAAAATAAAAAAAAATCTAAAAGAGACACTTAGTGTACTTTCAAGCGGTTGAATAACTAAAAGTGAATTTCACCACAGTAATAACATTTAAGCATTAGCTTTCACATCGTTTGGAAACATGGGTTTCAAACGTATCCCGCCAGAGAACTTCGCAGTGTCGCATAGGTGGGTGAAATTGTAACTAAAACTATTTGAATTTGCTTATAAACAAAAATCTAACCTAGGAACACGGTACAAATAATACGGTATGCTTACGCACATATATGGAAGTTACGTCACATAGGAGCATAAATGGCGCCACATATATAATTATTATTATTTTAAAATCGATTTCGACCGTGAGGGTTTTGTTAATGCGAAAGCCAAGTTTAGAAAATCCGGACAGGGTTACGGAACATATTTTACAAGCGTTAAGGTTCACGATTCAATTTTCTAGAAAAACCACGAAAACACTTTGTAAACACACGCGAAATTCGCTACAATTGTAGAAATGAACACGAGCGCTACTAGATGGCGACAAGATAAATAAAGTAAATTTCAACTTAAAACGAGCTTTTTTAAAGCAAAGCTGCATTTGAATTACTTTAATTAGTAGTTGTGAATAATTTGGATTTTAACATTTTGCTATTTACCTTACACGTATTTTATTGTTTTCGATACGCTCCTTAATGACGTCATCTGACCGGCCTTGACGAATTTGAGATTCAAAACGAGTATACCGTATTATTTGTACCGTGCCTAGAAAGCCGTTCCATTCTATCATTCTGTTCTTAGCAACGTTATTGGTGACATATTGAGGTTATTTTCGTACCCACTTTGCAATTATTAATTGCAAGCAAAGCCACTAAAGCGCCATCGCGTAATTCCTTAAATTGATAGACAAAAGATCAAAGGCGCCGACACTAAATGCAACTATTTGCTTAGGTTTATACTATGCTTCCACTCTGTCAGTTGCGTCACCTTGCTATGATACGCCAAAACCAAAAACCGCCTACCATCTCTGCAAATATCCAGCCTATCTAAAAAGTTACAAATCTGTCATAAATGTCACGCCACCAACAATATGGCTAACCTGATGTTAGAAAGCCGGGCGAGATTTTGCTTCTCTGTCAACTGTTCTCTGTTGCAGATATCACGTGAATCGTTTACTATGTCAAAAGGGCTACTTTTGTACGATTTTCTGAAAGCTATTATTATTTGAATATGCTATCGTAATTGGTAATAAAGGTGTGAACGCTGTTGTAAACACTTAATTAAATTTCAGGCTAAATTATAAAGCGAAATATGTATTTCGTTTTTTATGGAGTACTTCCGGTTATCAATTGTTTGTACCCCGGAGAGTACGTTAAAGCCGTAGTTTACTGTATAATATATTTAATTCCATTGGTTCATATTATTATGTAAATATCCAATAATTACCAAGAACAAAGGTGAGGTTTAGCGTATCTCTCAAAGATTATTATTATTATTATGATTTTCATATGATTTTTTTTGAAGCTGTAACTTTTTATCAATAGATAATAAGAATGAAGTAGTGATTTGATAAACACCTTTTCCTATTTTAATCATTTAAATTAAAAGCAAAGCTATATTATAACTTTATCTATTACCATTAGCCCAAAATATATACATAAATTCTTTTTATTTCTTATACTCAATGTAATGTCAATAATGATTACCATATATCCGGCAAAAATTATATTCATGTCATCTTTTTCTTTACTAGCACACACCCGGGTCACTTTTTTCTTTTACTGTACATACGTTGATATACACTGCGCTCCAAAAGTAGAGAATAAAAATTTACCATTATTTTTAGTATTGCATTTAATATACCAGTATCATTAGTTTTGTAACAAGTACAGACACAAAATGATCGATTTTTCTCTAACGTGGTTTTATACTAACGAGAATCCGTGTGGCCGTAGGGCTGTGCTCTGTTTCAGCTTTGCCTGTGTTATCCTGCAGCCAGTCCCCGAAATCCCCCCGTTGCATATCCATACCTAAAACTAAAAAAATTATGTATGACACAGCGGAAAACGACGACTTCGATAGAGAACACATCGCGACGTACGAAGAGGTAGCCAAACTATATCCCCGTCCGGGGATCTACCGACCTATCGTCCTGATCGGCGCCCCGGGCGTCGGCAGGAACGAACTGAAGAGACGGTTGATAGATACAGACCCGGAAAAGTATAAGACACCCATACCTTGTAAGTCAACTAAATTTTTTCCTATAGTTCATTTACTATAGTTCATTTATTATAACAGACGAGGTACTGCGTGAGTCAGTTTGCTATGACGTCACGACCGTGTTGCAAATTTTCTGTTCGTTGAAACATAAACAAACCGTTAGGTTATTTAACTGTCAAACACTTTTGACAGGTGAATAAACAAACTCTTAAAAATAACATTTACCGTTAATATTAGTGATGATTCTTTTTAAAAATCAAGATTTAAAGTATGTTAATCATGAAACCAGTATGTCAAATTTTCAAGCCTAATTTAACACAATATTTGTATATACTCACTGTTTCGTACATGTCATAAATTGTGTTTCCAATAGCACATTGACAATGAGTAGAATAATCAATTTTTTACAACATTTATTTCGTATGCATTTTCGTTTTGGGTACTGGATGTAATTCCTTGTTTACTCATGGATGAAATTTTGCTGGTGATTTCGGTATGGTTTAGTTGTAATAACTACTTATTTTAAATAAATATATACCAAGTATTAACGCAACTTCCCACACTTTACTGCAAATGCAGAATATAACCCTTTGACAGTTGACAGCAATAACTAAATTGGTGGGAATACATTGGAAAGATGTGACAAGCATGCAATTTAAAAAGCAGTAGGTACCAACATAGTATCTTTCTTTATTCATGTTCAATGAATAAATTATATGTTAATTGGTTATTTTAATAATATGGTATTGCATAGCCCGAATTTTCAAGTAATGACGTACCTCGTCTGTTATAGTAAATGAACTTTACATTGTTCGAAAAAAATCACGCTAGATGGCGCCTTTTGTCGCGCAGATACGAGCAGGCCGATGAGACCCGGAGAAGTTAACGGCAAAGAGTACTTCTTCGTTACGCGGGAGCAAATGGAGGAAGACGTCGAGGCGGGAAAGTTCATCGAGTTCGGAGAATACAAAGGCAACCTTTTACGTACCTCGTCGAACAGCGTTAAGTCCATCTGAACTCTGGCAAACGTTTGTATATTGAACCCGCATTATCAAGCGTTGAAAATGTTACGAACGCCGCAATTAAAACCTTATATAGTTTACATTAAGCCGCCGCCTTTGGAAACATTAAAACAGACGAGGATAGCTCTCAATGCTAAATCTACTTTCGATGTTAATAGTTCGAGGGGATTTACGGTAAGTTATGTAAGAATAGCAACGTGCAAGATTCAGGAGAAGTGAATCCGTTTTGCGCCATGTAAACATACTCGTTTTTATTTGCCTCTTGAGTGAGGGTTCATGCTACCTACCAATTTTCCCAGAATCGTCAACGAACAAGTAAATATGTCAATCTAATAGTTGCAAAACGGGATTCACTTCCTCTATCGTACTCATCGCTATATAAGAAGTGTTTTGTTTAATAAAATGAAGAACCGATATTATTCATGTAAACTGAAACGCTGTGATATACATATTCCAACCAATTAAGTTTTTAATTCAGATAAAGTTTCAATTTGTTTGAATTTTGAAGGATGTCAAGATTATAAGGTTTTCAAATAGAACATGGTATTCCATGAATAATGTTCTTAAAGTCCATTAAATATTAAACAACAAGGCTGTTAGTGTTCACCTAATCTACAATTGATTTTTAGTAAGGAGGAATTTGATTTCTTTTCTTAGCTTTCTTTCACTTTTTATAAGTTGAAACCCAAAAGTAATAAAGAACAAATTAATTACTATTTCAAACTACTGAAAAGCACTCACAATTAGTGATGGGGCAATCGGATCCAAAAAGCATCCGATAAGCTTAAACGGATATGTAGTAACTACGCCTAAGAAAAATCGAATTTTTCTTAACGATTCTGATTCTTTTTGCTAAACGATTCAAGTATCGGTTCATACAGATACCGATTGTTTTTAGTCGATAAGGAAAAAGAATCTTTAAGCAAAATGTAGTCGATAAGGAAAATATAGCCGAATCGATGAGATCATCCGCATGTTTGACAATAGTACCTATATGTATCTATATGTAAACACCGAGGCGAACTACGGCGTTTTTTTCTTTTGATTTTTTTTCGCGATTTCTTTGTAACAGCTGCATGATATTTGTATATAATAATATATAAAATGGTCTTAATACACACATATACATTATTTCAGTGGAACTAGAATTGCATTATTGTTGGTTTAGCATGATTTATATAAATTTTAATGGTGGTGCGTTTACACAATAAATACAAGTATTTTTTTTTGTTTAGTTACAAAATACATAATAAAATAATCGAAGCAATATTATTATATGCTAACATAAAATTTTCTTGAAAATTTAAAAACGGAAGAAAATTCGTATACCAATTCCTATTTGCTGCAATATTTTATTGCGACATGTTTCGGTTAAATAATCATCATCAGGCAATAAACGTCAATTTTTGTTTTATATAAAATGATGTGTCGAAATAAATTATATATATAAAACCGATGAGAGAAAATACTTAAATTTGATAATGCGAATTAAAATACAAACAAACAACAAATAACACATTAAAATGCAGGTAAAAATTATCACAGCAATCAAATATAACCAAACGAAAAACGAACCAAGGACGTACACTTTTCACAGGAAAAAATCGGGACACCCACAATTCAGAATTTTAAAATTTTTTGATTGTAAACGCAACTTTCGGAGGACGTATTCACTTATCATAGCCATAAATCACTTAATTATGTATATTACTGCGATCAAAGGTAACGACTAGAAATTAAAACAGAAAAATAAATATATAGAGAGAAAAAGGTTTATGCATAGAATAAACAAATCGCAGTTTGGGTGGCGGCGTTTCCTTTAGAAATACCAATGAAAAAGAAATACATAACAACAAAAGACAACAAAACTCTAAAATGACGGCTTCAATTAGAAAATATATATTATTTAACTTGTTATGTAGAGATAATCTTTTTTTAAGAAACATATGGTGTGGATTTTATATTAATATTATGTTACTTGTTAAGTGCTGCTTGATATTAGTACTTACTTCGATTTATTGCTCGCGATATTTGTTAGCAATAGACAATATGTCAGTCAGCTCCTCAGTTTTGGGATAATGTGATTTTCACAGATTCATTGATACTATTATTGATGTATTAATTACTATTGTTGTTTAATATTTTAAATTTGTATTACTATAAAGTTTCCTTCTATCTATAAAAAAAAATTACCAAAACCAGTGTTAAGATTATTTATAAATTCTTAAATAAAGCAATTAAGTTTGCCAGAAATTATTTATTTTATGAACCTTCCGTTTATTGTATTTTTCAGGAAATATATTTTTAGCTATCGCCTGTGTAATCTGACGTCATTTATCTATTTTCTTGAGATCTGGCCCAGTACTGGGTCTCTTCAAAATATTATTGGATTTATAATACATAACAAACATTGTAAGAAGCGATATTGTTCGTCAATCTTCAGTTAGTGCCTCAAAATATATATTATTTTTAAATTTGATACAATTTAATACTTTTTCGTTGCTACTGTCTGAAGCTGTATTACAGAAAAAAAAAGAATTATCTCTACATAACATCAAACAAGTTAAATACATATATGTTTATTTCTTATGTATTTTTTGCATTAATATTTCCGTATTCGTTATTTCTAAGGAAACACCACCACCGGAAATTCCAATGTGTTTATTTAATGTATAAACTTTTTCTCTATATATATTATATTTCTGTTCAAATTTTTAGTCTTTACCTTTGATTGCAATAATACACACAAAAAAAGTGATTTATGGCTTTGAGTGCATATATCCTCTGAAAGCTGAATTTACACCCAAGAAATTTTAAAATTTAGGATTGCTGGTGTCCCGATTTTTCCCGTGAGAAGTGTACGTTAAATCGGGAAATTAGTTAATTTATTGATTAAAAATTTAATCTATTAATGCCCAACTCTGCTTGAACAACTGTATTAGGAATATTGGGATGCTATATAAAATATAATGTTATTACAACGTTTAATACCTATATTCATTGCTTGGATATGATTGAATAATTATCAAGGAGGTGTATTTTCAATGAAAAAAAAGCAAAATGTCTTAAGAAACTGGATTCACAATAGAGAACTTGCACTAATTGCTCTTTATAATAATGTGCAGTTTATCAAACTAATTAAGCCATCCCAAGATGAAGCAGAAAATAGAAATTCCCAAATCTCAGTTTTTTTTTTCATTTTTATGTTATTTTCTTTATTAGACTAAACAGAAAATTTTATGTTAGCATATAATAATATTGCTTCGATTATTTTATTATGTATTTTGTAACTAAACAAAAAAAAAATACTTGTATTTATTGTGTAAACGCACCACCATTAAAATTTATATAAATCATGCTAAACCAACAATAATGCAATTCTAGTTTCCTGAAATAATGTATATGCGTTGTATTAAGACCATTTTATATATTATTATATTTACAAAACATCGCAGCAGTTCAAAAGAAAAAACGCCAAAAACTCTCAAAAAGATACATAGATACTATTGTCAAGCATGCGGATGATTTCATCTATTCGGCTATATTTTCCTTATCGACTAAAAAGAATCGGTATTTGTATGAACCGATACTTGAATCATTTAGCAAAAGAATCAGAATCGTTAAGAAAAATCGTTCTTAGCGTAGTGACTACATATCTTTTTAAGCTTATCGGATGCTTTTTGGACCCGATTGCCCCATCACTACTCACAATATAAATTGCAAAGATTACACAATTAAATTTGACAATTCGAATTCATTCGACTATTGCAGGTCTTTCGCAAATATCTACATGTCTTGTATATATTGTAATAATAAAACTACGACTAGCGCCATCTAGTGGCGCCTTAAACAACTAATAAAACTATATAGGCGCCACATTTAATCTAGTAATTAGTAACATAGTAATTAATTATTGCATTGTTACTAAGTTTACTTTAAAGATATTTTGCTCTTGTATTAAATTTAGGATGAAGAGTTTAACGACATGCTCAAATCGGCGGAGAGGATAGAATTCCTATACGAACATCTTTTCGACGAGCAAATCGTCAACGCAGATCTCGCCTTAGCTTTCGGACAATTGCTAGCGTCCGCAAACCGCTTAGAAACTGAACCACTTTGGTGTGCCTGTCCTGTCAGTTTTGTTACTGACTATTAACGTTGACGCCTGCTAAACAGCAAAAGACATACGCGTAAGAGAATACATTATTTTTATTATTACTATCGAGGGCTTAAATATTGTTTGAAAAACTTATTGATATTTGCAATATAGGATTTACTTTTTATTACTGTTTATAATAAATGATCGTCTTCTTTTTTCTTAAAAAATTGTGGCAGATATATTAAATACCCTAATAGCCAAATTTAAATTTCCCGCAATTATTCTTAGTTACTTCAACGTTGAAACACAAAATTACCCACCTTTCTGTACTACAGTAAAAGTTATTTTAATGCATTTACGTTGAATTTACTGAAAAATGTGGCGGCAAATTTAAATTTGGCTATTAGGGTAAAAAAAACATTGTTTTTTTTTTGCATAATGTTCATGAACTTCCATCTTTTAACATTA
This sequence comes from Protaetia brevitarsis, assembly GCA_004143645.1. Classification (NCBI taxonomy): domain Eukaryota; kingdom Metazoa; phylum Arthropoda; class Insecta; order Coleoptera; family Scarabaeidae; genus Protaetia; species Protaetia brevitarsis. Next base: position 1,022,297 of record RXPK01000039.1, read on the forward strand.
TTCATGTAGAGTTTGTTATTTTCTAAATTAAAAGTTATGAGAAAAGAAAAATGTTGCCTACGATTTTCTCTCGTAAATTAATAAATAGTTGATCGCCAAAGTTGTTGATTTAAATACGATTATTGTAACATAAATATTATTATGTGAAACTTTAGTGATAATATAACGTATTAGTAATTAGGAAGATGTTGAAGAACGCGAAAGAAACGTTGGATTTAATGAGGGGGAAAAGAGATAAGGAGACGTTATTTGTGGAGTACATTGTTAATTTTTAGCAAAACGACCTGTTTAGATCCACTGCCATTTCGTATAATGATGAAGTTGAATTCTAAATTAATGTTTCATCATCTAGAAAATATTCGATGTGATTCCTTCCTTTATGTATATTTTCCCAAAAAAAAAAATCTATAGGTAAGTTCCTAAAGTTTCTATGCTTGACATTGCTCCTCATTCTTGCAAACCTCGCGAAAACGAGTGAAAATAATTGAAATGAGCATAAAAACTTTGGGGAAAACACGTTTCCGTAACTTAGAAAACAGCCGAACAACATAACAATATACCACGCTGCATTTATTACTCATAAGATCATAAAATTAGTTTTCTACTCGACAATTTTGTTCCAGATTCAAATTTGTAATGTAAAGTTTCTAAACTATAAAGATGACAATCATAACAGTATTTCACACACGTTTTGTTAGTTCTGCTTTCCATTTCTACAGTGTGAGAAGCGTTTGTAAGATACGTAGTAGAAGATACTGAAAAACAAAAAAAATACTTCATAGCTGAACTGTCAAAAATAATATTCCAATTAATCACCAGAGCTTGTGTTCGGCTTCCTTTAATTCCTCAATGAATAAATATGTGAACACTGTTAAAGTACTTAAACATATTTTAGAAACCTAATTTACACGATAGACACATTTTTAGTCAAAGCCGCATATAAACTTAAACATAATAATAAATATTAATATGTGAAATGACTTTAAATACTAACATCCTGTAACAAATTCGTAGTTTTTAGGAGAGAATTTTATACTAAATGTATATCCGCTGACATTCACCTTTGATCGAAAATATATTTTCACAAAATTAAATAAGTACGAACGAAAATCGGCTGTCGATCTTTTTCGATGGTGTAAATGCGTCTGTTGTTACCGATAATAAAAATACCTTTTTATGTTAACTACGCGGGACAATAAAACATATAAGAGAAAATTGGATGATTAAAATTTAATTTTTATAATACAAAGGTAGATACATATTAAGCTGCCGACTAGTGGGTTGCCTACTTAGTCAAATCGACACGTGTGTTTCTACTAAAATAAATTCAATACGAATACCTATGATGAAGACGCAAACTTGTTGATGTTTGTTAAACGTTTAGAGTTTTTTACCACGTGCACTAATACACCAAAAAAACGAATAAGTAGTTATTAAGTTATTTTCCTAAATAATACACCATTATTCATTGCTTATGGGTTTTTTCGTGATACCATTTTTTATTACTTACTAATCATTTCGATTATTTACTGCTTGCATACTATGAAAACAATAAAAACTATGGTACATACTATGTAAAGATGTATACAGGGTTGCGCTGCTATTTTTGATAAAACCATTCATATTCTTATAAGTACAGCAGTATAAACGAACATCATTAAAATAAAACTATAACATACATATATAATGTGGTAAATACGGCCCTGTATATGTATAGCTATATGAGCTAATACGTGTCTGTTAAATTGTATTAACAATAAGTTCATGTATATTGTGCAGTAATGGAAGTACTTCTTGGAGAGTTGTATTTTGAACTGTTAAACTAGTGGCGTACAATATTCTATTTTAAGATCTTCACTTATTGCACAATATACAAACAAAAAATATTATTCAAGCTTAGCTGGAGTACAATTTGCCAAGTATTTAACTATTTAAACGAAATCTATACAGCTAATAAATTATATTATACCGTGCCAATAAATATTGTGAGTCATCTATTTTGTGGGTATTTAAGCAGTAAATATAAGAATATTATATACCTAATATTGAAATATATGTATGCATTACGATATTTTACTTTGTTTTTAATATTATAACGATAATAGTTATGTAAATATAGAGTGACTGTATTAAATAAACAATATTTCCATTTCTGAGTTGATAGTTTTGATGCGGCTTCCCTTCTCTATTACTGAAGTTAAACTTCCAAGGGAATTACTTAAAATTTCATAAAAGTACTAAAATAGTCATTGATGCAATCTGACTAATACTGTTTTAAAGCCGTTTTACGCTATCAATAATAATAATTATGGTTATAATCACACCTATAAAATAATCCTTACGTCATCATGCACAGAACATGTTCTAATTTTGTAATTACAAATCTGGCCATGAAAATATTTTCTATTTTACACTACCCATAATTATTTACAATGTAAAACGGGCTTTACGTTGGAAATTTTCCAAATCAAAACGAGACAAGATCAACGGGCTACATACAACACTGAAATACGCGCTGTGTACATAAAAAACGGCCCGTTGCACAGCCGGCTACCATCTTTGATTGTGGCAGAATCCAAACGGCGAAATTTCCCCATTTACGTCTGCTATTTATTGTTTTTAATCAGAAATAGCTCATAATGCGTTCTTATATTTTCTATACTTAATAATGTTCTGCAAATAATACTTGCAATCATTTTTGTTGTTTATAAATGACCACAATAGGAAAATACGGATAAATGTATTTTTACAAAAAATAAAAGCTGTTTAATCATTAATTTGTGATTTACAATGGTAGAGCCATGGCTTCGTGGTCCTTTAGGAAGAGCCGTTACTGCTAAAACCTGTAGGTGATGGCAAATCTTTGTTAGGATAACACACGGCTGTGGGGTATTGCCAATTTTCGGAGCTACACAGTTGATTGTATGGAAAACGTTATTTTTGTATGTGCCAATACCGCCGTTACTAGTGATCTGAAATTGAAATATTACTTGGTGTCCGCATGCTATTCTAAGTTACATGAATTTCAATTACCAACCAGCATAACAATTTAAGAAGGATGGAAACATGTTTTACAGGATTATTTGGAAATTGGCGAATGCGTCCGAAGCTCCAACAGGAGCCCAACGCATAACCATCTCTTCATGGCGGCAAATTTCAGATTTTCGATCGATATGCAGATCCACCTCCCATGCTTTCATTAAAAGGCAGAAGAAGTATCGATGGATTACGAAGCCAAGCCCGGAGATATTGCTCCTCAGCTAAGCATTTCTTCCCGAGTCTCAAATCAGAATATTCCACAATTATTTTTAGGAAGTCAATATAAAGGTATAAAATAACTATTATGTAATACAAATGTTATAGTTATGATTCAACGTTGAAGTTAGTAAAATATTTTGGGAAATTTAAATTTGGCTGCTTGGGTCATATCTCAAAATCTATTAAGATAGGTATATACAATGCTGACATAAAAGATAGGGGATGATATTAGATTTCCTAATTCGAATTAAAATACAGGCTCTACTATTTGAAAAAAAAATGGACTTTTCTGCATTCGAAAGTATGTCATTTGTTTGTGAATGTGCGTACCGTTTCTTTGTACATTCATAACAACAAAATTGGGAGATCTACTTGCAGTATTAACCGAGATATTAGCTTTTCGTGGCAGCAATCACAAATCAGTCAGAAGTAAGTATTGATTGGTTGAAATAAATCCGTACTTTGATCAAATCATTTGATTGGCTCTGAATGATTTGTGATTGCTCCGCGAACAAAGCTATTTAATTTCTGAATGATGCAATGATTACTAAAAAAAAAGAAATCATAAATGATTCAAAAAGAAAACATGTAAATTATAGTGAATAGCTAATGAAGGCTGAGTATTTACGGTCGTTAACGTCGTCACGTTTCCTGTAGAGTTATGGCCCAATCAGCATTTTATCTAATGTTTCTAAATAGCCGAATCGGACATCTATTGCTAACTACAACAGCGACGAAAGATCAAGTGATCCACGATGGATAGTTCAGTTTCCTAGGCTAATATGCTAACTTCTCATAATCCTGAAGCGATTCGAAAACTGTCTGAACGGAGAAATCGTAGCTGCAATCTTCTTTGATTTATCCGACTCTGGTATAAGGGCTGATCTGAAGTTACTGATGCTTCTGGAACTCAACTCACTCTGACCTGATTGATCGCGAAACTGCTTAAACGCAGAACTTCTGCTATTGCGGTTGGGGTCCAATCCGGCTCTAGGAGAATCTTCGCAGGAGTACCGCAGGGATCATTGTCGAGGCCACACGGTAAACGTTGCTAGCAGAACGATTCTGTAGTGAATTAGTAAAAATGTCAAATTTACCATAGTAATTTTCTGAATTTGCAGTTTTACCGCACATTTTATTGAGATCTTGTCATTTCTGATGCATTTGTTTTCAACACTTTCAAAGCGTTGGTGTAGAACGATGTTAAAACGTTGGATCCGATTCGCGTTTGGTCCCAATCAAATCAGCTGACTGCTCAATAAATCCACAATACTTTCTAATATAATTATGTTAAAGATGTGTGAATTTCATTTTAAAACACAGTTTATGCGCGACAAACGACATTGCAAGTGAAGAAATCTAAATTACAGAATGCCCTCCAGGTCATTAACTGAGTTGATATAGTATAAGAATACTTACAACGTGGGACGATTACACAGTTGCAAACTTATTAAGACGAGATCTTCAGGATGTGTATCACGTGGTGCAGGCTTGCATATCAGAAAAAAGCACTAAATTGGTTTAGAAATAGCATCTCCTTGATTTGAATAAGATTTTATTATTGTTCTATTCCACAATAGAAGAAAGTTTACAATACACTTTCGATGGTAAATAACGAAGACATTATAAAAACAAAAAAAATAAATACTGATATCCATCATAATCCTAACATTAACGCTAAAATTAATATCCTTGATTGTATCCCACTCTCTATTTCCCGAACCACGCCCTCCTCTATTGCCGAATCCGCCCCTGTTTCCTCCTCCGTAATTATTCCCGAAAACCACCTCCACGACCTCGGAATGGTCCACCACCGCCTCCAAAACCACCACCAGTGCCTCCAAAACTACCACCTCCGCCTCCTCTTCCGCCGAAGTTTCCACCTGAACCTCCTTCAAACCCTCCACCGGGGCTTCCACCAAAACCTCCACCTGAACCCCCACGAAAGCCTCCACCGCGGCCGCGGAATCCATCAGGTCGACTGAATTTAGCGGGTGGACCGTCCATGTTACCACCGAGGGTGTGCCCTCTAGGGGGACGCTTCGAATCTAATCTGGAGCCGGTTTGTCTTTGTATCCCGTGGCATCCGGAATTTAACCTGCATAAATCTTTGATTACGGAGACGACCTGCGAAAAATTAATTTTTTATTGGTAACTTTAATCGTGGAAATTCGCTTTAACGTACTTGTTGATCAATGGGAGACATTTCTAAGACTTGTTCTGGTTCGCCAGCTGCTTTGATCACCAAATCTTCTAACGCCGGACGTAAGGCCATCAATTCCGCTGCGACTACTGGATCCATGTTGAGATTGATCCAATTATCCAAGCGAACAACACCATCGACCTGTGGAGATTCTATCATTATTTAATGGGCCCGAAAATAAAACTGAATAGTGATTTACCCATTCCACCTTCCTTGATCCAAATAATAAATGAATGGCGTGACCATGGACATTTGCTTGCACGATACAGCCCTGGTCTTTTTTCTCACCGAATAGAAGAATGGGAACGGGAAAGTTTGTTCGAGATTGCTGCAATTAAACGAGGTTTTATGTATCAAAGCGCTTTGCTTCAGTCGTCAAAACCTGAAATAAACCAATTAAATTCGAAAACCTATCGCGAGAACAAAATTACCTTTCGCTTTCTTTATGGTAGCATACGTTAGGATACAGGCCGTAACACATAAGCGCCATGACCACGTCCAATTTCGGATCTGGACCCACGGTGTCCATGTGCATCGGTAACATCGTTTCTTCTGGGAAACCAACGGAATTTAATATGGCCTGCAGTTGATTCTTTGCTCCCATGTGACCCTCAACAGTTGGCATGCTTCGCTTTTGTACTCGCAAGAAATCTCATTCCGCCTCTTCCCTGCTTGCCTGGCTTGGACCAAAGCTATAAATTTTGGTTTTTAAAATTTTTGACCTATCAGTCTTTCTCATAGTTTTATTACTTCAAAAGCTGTCAACATGGCGACGTGGTCTGAATGCCTGTCGCCCGCTAAAGCTTTCTGATGGTAGCTGAGACGCCTTTGGCCCCCTTCCAAGGTGAATATTTCGGGGAATGTTGACGAATTGGCGGCCATCGTGGCTAAGGGTCCGCCGCACATGAATAGGCAACCTAACACCATCATTTTACCCAAGCGAGGTTCGATTGGCAGTTTGGCAAGTATACGACCTAGTGGAGTTAATTCGTCGTGCCTGTCCAAGCATTTCATTTCTCTTAATAGAACCTGAAAAGGAATTTCCAAAATGACGTACGCTGCTAAATCAGTCATAATGTACAGTTTACATTCTTTCATACGATGATCTTAGTGAAAATCAACAGAAGTATTGTTTCAACAATAAAAAATTAAGCTGGTCCTAGCAACACTCTAAACATGCTTCAATAGCTTCGAAATTCCGTTTTATATATCGAATATTAAGTGGGGGTTTTTGGGCGTCATTAAAAGAAACACAATTTTTGAATATGATTTTGGATTAACTTTTAAAACAAAATGATAAAATATCATTAACCGTTTTAATGTAAACAAGCTGTAGAAATAAATTCTACCATCATATATATAAAAAAAATATCGAGAAAAGTTCATGAAAGGTTTAAGTTTGTTTTACATATTTGCCAACAACGTATTTTATGAACGTGTAATTATGTGGCCATCTGCGTAAACGAACACAACCAAGTCAACTTATGACCTCGACATTTAATAATTATCGCAAAGGTTATATAGGTACGACTTGCTTAAAGTTAGTGTGTTGTTAGGCAAAATTAGTAAGATTAGTTTTATTTTTGTACATACATAATTTTAGCCTTTTTTACCCGTAGGTTTGATCATTTTCTAAACCGTTCTAACTCGTATGAAGTCGCGCCAGTTTTCTTGATCTGTTCTTGTCATCTGTTCAAGTTACTGCTTTCTTTCATAGTACTTGTGTCACCCTCTTGTTCCAATGTCATAGCCGTCCTCTTGCATATATTACATGTCAGCTTTTATCTGACGGGTTTCCAATTGTTTCGTATCTTATCAAACTTTTTTTTATAATTCAAGGAGTTTTCCAAGGGTATTTCACCGGAGATGTTTGTATACAGTCTTTTTTTGTCAGTGTCCAGTTTTAGGAACCATAACATATACCGATGTTTTAATATTTCTGCTTATTTCCTTAGTAGGTTTAATATATTGCTGTTTATTGTGCGGAATAATTTGCCAGCAGATTTTTTTTCTTTTTTCGTGGCATACCTTAATTGTTTATTACTCTTCCTAGATATTTATATCGTTCTATTTGTTCTCCATTTATTGTTATATTCATTTCCTCTTGCTCTTTTGCAATTACCATAGTTTTCGCTTTCGCTTTTTCCCATGTTTATTTCTAGATCATATTTCGTCATTTGTTCATTCCATATTTAGATGTTTGTTTAGAATTTTTTGCGATCAAAAGGAAAAAAAAAAAAAATAGCGCACATATTTATTTCTATTAGTTACATGTTGTACCATTCCCTGTATTTTTCATTTTCTTGTTGCTATTTCATGATTTCATATACTGCACTTATAAATAACATTAGACTTAAGACACCTAATTGTTCTACTTCTTCTGAGAGTAGCACAATTTTTAGCGATCCATACCATATCATCCGAAAAAAGCACTTATATCTGTTTCTACTGATGGCATATTGTACCATTCTGTGTATTTTTCTTCATTTTCTCGTTGTTATCTTTTATGTTTTCATCTACTGCGCTTATAAATAACATTGGGCTGAAGACGCTTCCCTGTTACTCATTGAGTTGTGCAAAATACTTTTGATTGTAAGTTAAGTTTCGCCGAACTCTTACAATGTTTTTAAAAACTGAATTTTATTATATTAATTTTTAATGAGGTGAAGCCGTCCAAGAGTTTGAATCAGTGGATTTCTGAAGCTGCCGGAGAGTTTGATCCATCTAACTTGCTGTTGTTTACCGTGGATCGCTTTTATATGTTTTTGTTGCTGGTCTTGCATTTGTTCATATAACTTGTAGGAATTAGTTTTTCAGACATTCCTTTTTGATCAATAATAATAAAATAGCAGCACACTTTTTTTGCAGCCTTTTCTGATATCTGCTGCAGCGTAAATAAGTGGCTTTGTACCCATATGTTCTCTAAATGACTAGTAGTTTTTTTTTCTTGTACATGAAAAAGATTCCTCCGTAGTTTTCACATTCTTTGCGCTTTCCTTTCTTCTAAGCGGGTAAGATTACAGTTTGGTTCCACCTGGTGGATATATTTTTTTTCTTTTTCCAGATGATATTCAAAATATGAAATGTTTAATTGCAGATTTAGTCGTAAATTTTAATATTTGTGAGGGTATTTCATCGCAACCACCTTACTTTCGTTTCTTCTGTATAATTTTCTTTTATTGGCTTCACTTTAGAGTCGAAATTTGCTGCTTCCATCGCCTGTGGAATTGTTCAAATTCGACGTAGAACAATTGCCAAAACACCGGATTTGAACAATCCCACAAACGATGGTAGCAGTCCTAAGACCAATTCTTACAAGTAACTCTCCAAGACAAAAAAAAAACATGTAAAACATATACATAAATGCACAAATAATCTAATTAAAACAGTCTAAGAAAGTAAATTACTTTTTTTCGATACATACACAAACCAAACAATTATACAAATGACGCAAAATGAACAATGTTATTTTTGTTAGTAATGTCTATTATAACTAATGAAAAATAAAATGCTATTTCGTTTCAATTGACGTTTTTACAGCAATAAGCAATGTCGACATCGGTCCTGAAATTTTACGATTTACAACGCAGTTTACCAGCGCGTGATCAAAACCAAGTGTCTGTGATTGACAATGAGATGAAAATTGATTGACAAGAAAATGTACAGTGCCTTTCAGATCTAATGTCTCCCCCTTGCAACGACCAAATATCGATAACATTTTCACCATAGCAAGGTCAAGCATTTCGGCTTAGCTCGGTTCGCAGGTAGAAAAAGATTGTCGAGCAGGATGTAATTATATTTTTTTAACATATTTAAAGGACAAAAAAAATTTACCAATGAGACATTTGCATATATTCATCTGTTTGCTGTTAACGCGAGTTCACTAAATCGTAGGTGTTTTTTCTTGGTATTATTCGTTCATATTTGTTCTTATTGTATACGTGTATTTCTCATTTCTATTGTATTTCTGTGATTTAAAATGAAAGGCAAATTTTCAGATCATTAACGACGACGTTTCGACAAATATAAAGGAATTACTATAATACACTAAGAAGCATGTCATTTTAATATAGCACAGTGAAAAATAAAAAACTTACGTGAAAATAATTAATATGCTGTGGTTGACATTTTCATCTATTATTACATTACAACACAATGTTGTTAGTTAGAACATCCAAACATATTGAAAAGTTGTAACGGACGATATCACACGAACATTATGAACAATTACAAAACAGGAACTGCAAAGATCGAAGAGTATGTTATTTAAATATCTATGATAATGATAAAGCAAAACAATTTTTTATTAAATTTGAAATTTTTGTTAAGTTAAAATATACGTGTAGGTCAGTGGTATATACAAAGCAATATGAAAGTTTTGTTATAGTTTTTGAAATAAATATGAGTAAATTTTTGATAAATTATTTTTGTCAGTTCTAAAATTCTAATTAAAAATTAGAATTTCTTGTTTCTTTCTGGTTAGGTTCATTATTTACTCGTGGAACAGATAAATTGCGAGACGATAGATGACAAAGGTGTAGCCAATGGAAAGTAAAATACGATATATACAGGATCATCGTTTCTCAACCTGGCTGTCGTGATGATATTAAAGGAAGAACGCAAAATAGCCTAAACAACCTAGAAGATGCTTCAAGTTTAGTTTAATCTACTTTAGTGAGGCTTGACTTTCAAATAGAAGTTTGTTGATTTGTCAAGGCTTGTAATGTTCTTTCGAAAAACTTCCACGCTTTGTTTTATGAGCCAGATATTTAATTTCCAAGTGTCAAACTGATTTTTATTACTTCCCAACCAATGAATTTAAACAACGCCGACTAGATATTCAGGCCTACTACATGAGGTGGGAGCAGGTAACATGTCTGAATATCGCACGAAATACTGGAGTGATGTTCAGCACTGATTTCTCTGCCGTTGCGAGAGCATCGTTGTGCACTTAGCCTTTCTCAATATAATATAAAGCAATTTAAAAAAAAAAAACTCAATTGTTTCAGCAATAAATAAAAAAACGGCTTATTTGAGCGTGTTTTACATACACAGATAGTCACTTGATTATAACATTTTACTTAAAGCGACGCTTCGACAAACATGTCTTTTTCAAGCTTCGTAAAAATTTTATAAGTGAACGTCAATATAAAAAAAGACATGTTTGTCGAAATGTCGCTTTAAGTAAACTGTTATAATCCAGTGACTATTATAACACGATCAACTAAGCCGTTTTTTTATTTATTGCTGAATTAAATACAGAGCGATCCATACTTACGATTTCAATTGTTTATTTAAAACTAGTATTTTTTTTTTGAATTTGAAAAACACTTCAAAAAGGTTCCTCACCAAAAAACTTTATTAAAGGAAAATTACACTACGTTACAAATTAAAAAAAAAAATAAGTACCCACTTAAATTTTCCTTGTTTATTTATTTATAGAAATCGCTTAATAAGAACACCTATGTACTTTTTTTCTATCACGTACTGTTTTTTGGGTACGGTAAATATCGAATAATTCGATTAAATTAATGACAAAAAATTAAAACTAACGACAAAACTTATTTTGTTTTGTTAATTAGTCCCAAGCCTGGTGAAATGCGAGGGGAAGGTGGCCGGCGCTTCGCAATACGTATCTATCATGAAAAATTGAATATCTCCAAAACCTTTGGAGATAGACACAATGACACTCGTATAAAATCGAAAGAAAATAAAATTTTACATCCATTTATGTAAAAATTGCTATACCATTCAATTTAAAAAAAAAATCAAGTTATCCATGATTTTAGAGTTCGAAAATTACAGAGCCCTATTTAATAATTCTGTAATGTAAACCCAACAATTTTAAAATAAAAGACGTGTGCTGTTTCATGATTAAGCGAAAACTGAAAACCGCATCTTTCTAACTTTCGTATTTCCGGAGATATTTGCAAATACCGCAGACATTGCAAATGTCATTTTCTTTCGAAAAAACGTCATGTAATTCGGAAACGGTACAACTTGGCCCCAATGTATGCCTAACGTATTGTTAAATTTAACAAGGAATCCAAAAATACAGTAATATACAGAGTGTTCCATTTAAAATAATAAAGATTAATCTATTCGGTACAATCGGAAGTCCGCCATTACTGAAACTAATTTTAAAATGTGCAGAATATGATTCGAGCCAACATTTATTTGAAACATTTTTCTAAAATAGCAATAATAAATCGGCTATGGACCGTTGCATCTTAGGCTGGACACCCGGTATGTATATCAGGTAGAATATTTCAATCTGTCGCTACGAGCACGAAGTGACATGTAAATATGCATATTGTATCTATGAGAGGATAAAATGTGAACTATCCCCATTGAAAATCCCAAGATTTTGTGCCAAAATCGGCATAGCCTATCTAATGCCATCAGTGTATACTTCAAAAACAAGACGTGATAGAAACAAAAAACATCCACTGCTTACATATTGTAACTAATTGAAAACCATAATAGTAATCAGTTTTTCAGGTACGAAAATCGTGTCACGCAGTGTTATTGTTACGGTTTTTTCTCATGTAATTCCAATAGCAATTAACGATATTGAATTGAAACACACGTATTGTTTGAATTTCCGTTACCGGGTGCGTCGGCACGTGCTCCACCTCCTTAGAGCGCAGAGATTACGAAACTGCTCATAGAGGGCGCTATTGATTGTCGCGTCAATTCGCAATGGAAATTTCTGGGTGCGAAAACACTTGAAAATTCAAGAGAGCTCCTGGTTATTCCAGATTCAAGCGTGCCAAATCATCGGAGTTGCAGCGCGAAAGTTGAGCAAGAGTTACGTGAAAATAAAACCAGTGAATACAAATAATAGCGATTAAGTAAACGGATTTATTAATATTTTTAGCAGTGCTTAGTTATTTTTTGTTAGTGGTTTTAGTAGTACAATTTTGCAATACTTTTTATTAAATATATCGCCGGGGTGATTATTTGAATCCTGAAAACTTGACAATATCTTCATATTTGAGTAATATATTTCTAAATAATTATGTCAAAAGCACTACTATTAAAAAAAGCTTCAAATAAAAACAAAAAAAAAAACCAACAAAACGTTTTTTTTTTTCTTAACGCATTTCGCAAAAAGCACCAGCAAAGTTGTGTAGAAGGGTAGATTTCATGACTATGGTCTTATGGTTTATCCGCTGTTGCACCCAGTGATATGCCTCCATCAACATCTAGTTCTAGGGGGATGCCCCTCTTCAAGTACTAGGCCTGTTATCTGATCGGCGTTGGGTGAAATCATAATTTACATAACTCAAATCATTGTACAATCTTTAGCAACCGATTCACTGGATGTAGATAGCGTACATAGTCTTTTTTACACAGATTTATCTATTTCGCGTATTCGAAACTTAATTGAAGTTAACTGTAATCGCAAGCGCCTCTTTTATACTGGTGAGAGAGCACGAGTTGTTCAAACGGTCGTGGAATACAACTTGAGAGTCGCTGAACTAGGCACCTTTACTATTTGTAACTTCAGACACTTTTACTTGATCACGGCGCAGACATAATTCAGCATTGTTGAGAAATATAAGAATGTTTAAAAGAAAAACTCACCTCTGCTTCTATGACAGCATCAAGTGGTGGCGGCTCTATAGCTTTACTTAAGAAATGTCCGATCCCTCCCAGTCTAAGCAACTTAATGCTCAAAGCCAATTCGTGCAGTGGTGTCCTGAACATTTCCGGCGTCATATGTTCGTCCAACTTTTCGAATCTCGCCTTCGAACACAGATGGAAGCAGCAGCCAGGCCTAACGCGACCCGCTCTACCCTTCCTCTGCTCCAAATTGGTTTTAGAAGCCCAAACGGTGGCGTAACTCGTCATGTTATTGTGCGAAGTGAACAGTTTCATCTTGGCTTTGCAACTGTCGATGACGTATACGACATCGTTGATGGTGATCGAGGTTTCAGCGATGTTAGTCGATAGTATCACCTAAAATAATGGCATCCACAATGTTTGCAATGATCGATTAGAAGAGGGCGACGATATACCTTCGTAACATGTGGTGGAACAGGAGCAAACACTCGTCTCTGGTCTTCACGCGGTATCTGAGAATGTAGAGGCAATATACAATAATCGGATCGTCGAACACGGGATGCTGTTGCAAATGCGTCATCATGCGAAATATCAAGTTCCACCCGGGCAAGAAGACCAAAACCGCCCCTTCCACTTTGATATCCTTGATGTATTTAAGTAGAGCTTCGATCAATTCGAAGCTGACATCTTTTTCTGATAACCTGGCCAGGGCGTTCTTAGTTTGTTCAGTATAATTAGTTCCAACTACCTACAGGAAGAAGAAGAAGATTAAAAATAAACATAAGTATTTCGCAGGTGTAAATTGACCTTATTTAGATTTTCATCTCCGTCGTCTCCACCGACCATTTCCTCGTCCCCACCGCCGCCTTTTCGTTTGCGACCTTCAGTTGGGGGTATGAATTTCGTGACTTCGATGCAATCCTCTAAAAACAGTTGTTTAACCGGATACGCCCTTCCTAGAATGTCGACCACCGGACAATTATTGAAATATTTTGAGAATAAGGTTGTGTCGATTGTGGCGGACATCAGGATTACCCTTAAGTCTGGGAAAGTATGGATCATATCTCTGAGGACAACCTGAAATTAATAATAAGTATGTAAATACCATAGGCGTTTTTTATAGACGAATAATATTAAACATAAACATTCGTTAGAGTTTCTTAGTGGGGTCAAAAAAGATTAATTCCTTTGCAACAAATAGGTGAAAAAAGCAAGACAGAAAAGAAAATAAAAAGCTATAAAATTAAAAAAGACGATATTATAAGAAAGTTACAAGAAATAGTAAAAGGGAAACTAAGGGAAAAGATAAATATGGACTGATTAGATGTGGAAATACACTGAACTATATTTAAACAATGTATACTGAAAGCATACGGACAAATAAGGAGTGGTGAAATTGAAAAATTAGTTAAACAGAAAAGATATTTATGGAATATATCAGTAATTAAAAAATCATAATAAATATAAAGAAAAAAGTTAAAGCTGTAAATTTCTCCTAGACCCCTCACCACAAACTGCACTATACTGAACGTACGTTCCGATAGCAAAGCTATCATCATCAGCAGAAACACTGAACTGTGTTAGTGAAGAATGTGTGGATAAAACTTGCGGAAAAAAATATTATTTTTTTTATGCTTTAAACTTTAAAATAATCAAGAAACAAAGAAGCGATGAACGTAAAAGATAAACAGAAAAGTATTTCCAAGAGTTGAGAAAAAATGATATGAACATTAAAAGAAAGTATAGATATAGGGAAAGCACCGGGTAGATATCTAGATGTTCAGATACTAAAAGTTTCCGCCAGATGGCGACACTTCGTCTATTTTAAAATTACGATTACCCATAATACATTGTAATTAGTAATTAAGCATTAGAAATAGATTAATAATTACAGTTCGCTAAAACAAACACGTTGTTTCACTCAATCGTCCAACCCAAATGAACAAGAAATAGGAGAGATGACCGAAAATGAGGCTAAAACAAAAATAAAAAAAGCACCAGGAATAGACAATATTACCGCGGATATAATGGAACCAGGCCACTTCATAAAACAATAAACCCAGCATCTAGAACCAAAAGACTGCTAAGGGACTGGATCTAATAGACTAACCTTGCTTGTTTTGAAGATAAATGGAGTGTAAAAACTACGGGGGAATAACGCAATCAAGTAATTGGAGATAGGATTGAAGACACACAAAATGGTTTTAGATGTGGGGTAAGGACGCAAGATTTAATCACGATAAGAGAATTTAGAGACAAAGTAATAAGGAAAAACAAAGAACTACATATCTGTTACATTGACCTGCACAAATCATTCGATAATGTTACAAAAAAAAAAAAAAGAATTTACGCAGAAAGTGTAGAAGTGATAAAAACAATATAAAGAGATAATATAAATATAGTAATAACAAATAGTGAATAATCAAATTGATTTTGAAAGATGTTAAATAGCCGCATTTTGTTTCCCTGTATAATAAATGACGCAATAAAGGAGGCAAAACAAAATATGCCATTCGTTCCAAAACGGGCAATGGGCGGGAATACACTACTTTTACAACAATATCATGTCCTTTTTATTTAAAATATCTAGAAAAGGTTATATCAGTGACAGTCGAGTTAGTTCCTGTTATTATTCGTCGTTTCCTATTGGTGTATGTTGTTTAACATAACTGAATTATTAAATTTCGTATTTATAAATAAGCTAATAAACGAAAAGCTAAAGGAATATTACTTTTACCAAAGTATTGAAAATAAAGTGGTAATAACCAGAGCCATACGCGGCGAACGCTGCACATACGAGAACCAATCAACTGTTGTTTAACTGCCCATATCAACGCTGTGACGGATTTTAACCAAATATACAGTATGCAAAATCCTCCACAAGAATAAATTATCAATTTATCAATGGTATAAGCAGAGAAGATGGCAGAAGACAGTAGAAAGTGGAAGGAGTATGTTTGTAGTTGAAAGGGCAAAAAGTATTCCTACAACTTAACGTTAGCATAGAAGAATTATGTATTACATATACAATATCAAGATGCATATGACACTGTTAAAATTCACACGAAAAATAAATAGTTCAATTATGTCCATGGCTATGTTTCTCTCAGGAGAGGGGAAGTCTTTCGTTTAGTGCGGCCACTTCGCACATTGGCGCGTCCATCAGTCCCGCCAAATATTTTTTAAATTAAGTTCGGTAAACATCGCAAACACTCGTTCATATTCGTTTTTAGCTCTCGCGTTCGCGCAAACAAACGTAAACACGGTTCTGTAAACATATCGCACGTGGTTAGACGTTGGCAGTGGTTTTGTGGTGGAAGAAAGTTATATAATAATAAACAGTTGTAAGTATAGGACCGGCATTCAACATTATTATAATAAACATATATTACAATCAATTAAGTTATGATATATGGGTCGAAAGATTGGGCTTAGCCAACTAGAAACTAGATCAGAAGCTGCATATAAGAGGTTACAGAGTTTGTGACCGGCATTTTAGTGAATTTTGTAGAATACCGTGAAAGTACAAAATTAAATTTGGGAGTCGCCAACTTTGAATTAACCAGGTATGGAGTGTATGATTTTGTCATGTATGTTAGACTGTGGACCATAATATTGCTTACGAAGTAGTCTGACAATATATCTGCATGACGATTATGAAATTACATGTGTTCTTGGTATATTTGTTTCAGGGTATCGTGAGACTCTACAGAGGACAATTCTATTTATTTTTGTGGAAGAGAATTGTAGCCAATATATTATTAACAACACGGCACGATGTTCGCCAAAAAGTCTTCTGAATGTAGTTATTACATAAGTAAAAATGGATTGTTTTTTTTTTTTCAAATAAAATAGCATCAGAAAACACATTTTAACCTATTTACGTCAACAGTATAGATTTGACTTTTTTTCAGTTGTGAGGAACATGAATTTGCAAACCTGTTTTTAAACACACAATAGAATTATTTATTTATCATTGGGTTAAGAGTATTAATATACCTTAAGGAAATCCACAATAGTTCTGATAAAATAAAAACCGTAGCAGATGAAAATACTTTGAAAATGAAGAAAAAAGAATAACGTAAAACAATTATGTCTTTTTACTATTATGCGTAGTTATGCTTGTAAAATATATCTTAACAAGTGTTAGAGTACAGTTTTTGTATTTATACACTAATAATTATCAATGTTTTGTAGAATTTGGTCTAGTTTCACAATTTATTGTTTTCTATGTACTTTTTTTTAATTCTATATTGTCCATATTTTTATACATATTAATTTGGATGGAGAAAATATAAATTTACTGACTTGTCCATGTTATACTGTTACATTATCACATATGTATTAACTAGTTAGGTATAATATATAATGTTTTCGGTTACGTGTTAATAAATGTTAAATACTGAATACTGCTACCTTTTTAACTTTTATAATCATATAAAAGCACTATTTTATCAAGGGAGTCAATTATTAACACTCTTCTTGATTAAATAGTGGCTTTTTGTTGATTATATATAGATTCATAAATCCTACTATTCAATATATTTTTAAATTTGAAAAATACCGCCATTTCAATTTTCGCTTAGGACACTTGCCACTGCGGCGCTGTTTAGAACGACCTACCCCCACCACGAGAGAAACACCTCTATATTATTTTCTCTATGATTATGTCGCCCTTTAAATGGCTCCTTCAATTTAAACAATTAAAACAAATTACGCTATGAAAAACAAAAAAAATGCTCTTTGTATAGCTAAAACACTCATATCATTTAAAAAAAATATTTTTTAAACTTTGTCGTTTTTTGCACTCGGTCACTACAAAATAGAAAACCTTCAGAATATAAAAAATAATAGGAAATAAATAAAACTTAGAGAACTACAAAAATCACATCCAGCCTTTACTTACCATAATGAAATCACTAGTTGACGTACCTCTCGTGTATTATCCACAATTAAGTGGCTCACCCTTAAACTCCTCCAGTTTCTTCAGCAGGCAACACCCCAACAGTGCAAAACATGATAGAAGCATATGGTCTAGGCAGCATAGACTCGAACCGCACGGAATATCCAACACTCTGTCCAAGATTTTCGCATCTTTCAGCTGCGATCCGTTCAGATACCGAAACGGCCGATATCCTTCTAGGCTGCGTGACGCAGATGTTGCACCAGGCACCTTGGCCTGACGCAATATAATCATCCAGGATGAATTGACATACTTGAGTGGTTTTACCTGTATAAAATCGGAATTTAAAATTATATTATTACGAATAGAATGTAGCTGTTTTGTTTACCGCAGCCGGTGTTTCCTTTGATTATTATCACCGGCTGTCGTTGATAGCTTCCATGATGGCGCCCGCATAGCAAAGACTGGAAGTTGCTGCGCTCATTTATACTCTTCTGCAAATCGGGATCGTGTGTGACGGCCCCGATGCTCTTTTCGACAATTCTTTCGCTTAAACTCTCCAAACGTGGCAGTTGCAGCAGGTCCTCCGTCCGATATTACACCCAGTCACGGGTTCCAATTCTGTTGCGGAGTGACCATTGCACCACACCGGAAAAAATTCGTTTTTTATCTTCGGTAGATTTCTTCTTGAGGCTTGTGGCGGTATCAGCAAGGAAATCGGCTGATCAGGAGGTGCGTTGTTCACTACGATTGGGCTAATATTTAAATCTGCCAGGCATTTTGCCACTTTCGTTCTTAATTCTGGCGCAACCGCTACTTCGTACGGAGGCATCTCCGTAGTGGATTTGTCTTTTTTCAACGTTCCCGAAAATGCTTCAATCACGCCTAAATGGAACAATTGCCTTACGATCGAAAGGGCGCAACTTTTGCTCGCAGTTTGCTTGTTCGAACCCGTATCTCTACCCATTATAGTTCGACCCAATTGTTTTACGTAAAAGCTCATTTCGGCAACGAAACTCCTGCAAATATATTTATAATCAGCACGTGGGAGATTTGCCTGATTCTGCACTGTACTTACGCGCAATGGGTAAATATAAAAGTTACTAACGATCGTCATAAAAGAAGTAAACCTGCAGGAACACACAAAAATATACAGTTGTAATTTGAATAATCAACGTATCAATATTTCACATACAGAATGGCGAGCTTACTTCGTAGCTTTGCCCCGTATATATTACTCAATTGAAGTTGATTGATTATATTCAACAGTGCACTTTAATTTCATTGCTAAAGTGGCAATGTTGAAGGCAGAAATTTGACGATAAGAGCATTTGGTGGTTAAATGCAATAAATATATTCACATTACCATCAATAATTAACTTTTGCACAACTGTATATATTTAAGGTTTCTGCTGTGAAAACAAAACTGCAAAGATATACAGATGTGTTACGATATTTTATTGTATAAACGTATGCCACATCTGTATAATGATTAATTAAACAGATTAAATCGCGCTAAATACNGGCGGAGCATCGCAATTACGATTCGACAACTGTGTACGTCCAATACATATTGAGTTAGGCACTGTAAAATTTTCTATTCGCGGGCTGTATATGCAGTAACTCCAAACGATATTCTTTGCGTCCCTATTTAAAAATGTGGACGGCCTAACGCAATATATCACCGTATACATTACATACCTCTGTTGTTGACGATTTCATCATTTTCCCACTCTATTAATTCGTTATGGCCATGATAATGTGGTATAAAATTAAGTTGTACATTTAAACATTTGCGCAATGCTATCGATATCAAATTCCCCATTTCTTCATATTCGAGTATATATTCTAATAAGGTTTCCATCATGTTCACATCTTACTATTCTAGAATAATAAAAAAAAATCGTGAAGAATTAACATTCATTACTATATTATATAGGTAGGCCCCTACTTTTATTATTGTAATGCCTATAACGAAATCATTTTTCTCTTGTGATTTATTGAAAAGCATCAAGGTGATTATTTCGCGCTTACCTGTGTAAAAAAAGTATTTCTTGCCAATAGAAATGTTGTTTTCATATAAGAAATTTGTTTATAACTTACTTGGGATTAAGTGGACGACACTTTCTTAACGGATGTATCAACGTTGATTTAGATCTCTCCAAATTTTCGAAACAGAACACTTGCTCTTCAGAGACGAAACGATAATTTTCTTTCTCCCACTTATTAATTGCCCAAAACTTATTGTATTTATAATACCTTTGATGGCATGGGAAAATTAATGAGCCTGGTTTAAATTTTCCATGCTAATTTTAAATTTCCCGCCGCTAATAGCCAGAAAAAACTAAATAGAAAGTTTTTAGATTTTTTTATACACGACGACACCACTCACCATCATCTTACCACCTACCTACATCTTACCTTATTTACAAAATAAAACACAACAGTAATAACGAAGCATTACCCCATATCTATAATATATTTAGGACTACTTTTTTAATTCGAAGCTGTCGGTTTTTCAAACACAGGTGTTTCTTTATTGGATATTTTAATACATTTCACTTCTCACTCGAACATGTAGCCACTTGACCAGTACGTGATCATTGTAAACAAGAGAGAACCAGAGAACGAGTTGTTGCTTGTTGTTGACAAATTACTTTATTTTGTGTGCCAGTAGATAAAACGTTATACATTACTTTTTAAATGTTTTATAAGAATAAACAATTACCGCAGGATGGTATAAACATAATAGCAAACAGTCACGCCACGTACGATCATACATATTGATATAGATTTGCTTTTATGCTCAAGTAGAAATGGTCAAAAATGATAATTTAAGAAATGTCCCATTAGGATCCAACAGAAGAATATAGTGGTTACCAGCAATTGACATTGCAAGGCAACGGAGGTGTTATGAACTGCATGTGGTGACCGAAAGCATTAAAAGTAGTGTCCCAATCTTGGACTAGTGAATGGAGAAGATTTACATGACTATAGCAAAGATCAGTATAAAGTCACATCACACTTGCAAAAATATAGTACTCAAGTAGAAAGATTGGGATTGGATGAAAAATTTGTTGATATCACAGACTTGGTCGCATCTAAATTTCAAAAACAGTTAGTGTAATATAGATCCTGTGGCACGTATTTGCAATACAGAAGAGGTGTGTGATTGTGGTTGTAATCTACGTTTAACTGTTGCATCTGTTATAGCTCAAGAATCCGTGAGTCGATTGTTCCAAGTTGCAATAACAGCGAGTGCTGGGATATCTCATAATAAATTATTATCAAAGCTAGTAGGAAATAAAAATAAACCAAATCAGCAAACAATAGTGTCCACTAAAATGCCTGGAATTATTATATTCATTAAATAATATTGGTGATATACCAGGTTTAGGACGAGTAATGCTTGATGTGTTAACAAATATGGATATTACTAGTGTTAAAGATCTACAGAATTGTGACCATGACAAACTAAAATCAGCATTTGGTGAAGAGAAAACATTTTACTAAAGAATTTGAGCAATGGCATAGATAATTCTGTAGTTAAAATGTCAGGGAAACCCCAAAGTATTGTGTTAGAAGATAGTTTGTAAAAATATAACAGCTATTGGTGAAGTTTAAAGATAAACTCAATCAATTGTTGAGTCGTTTAATGGTTTTAGTAAGTGAAGATGGAAGAATACCTCACACAATCAAGTTAACAATAAGAAAATTGATAGTGCAACTAAAATGAGTAATCGGGAATCCAAGACAAACAAATGTAGCCTCATCTTGTTTTCAGTACAAATAACGGTTATCGAATGCTTCCCAAAGTCAAACAAAGATTAATTTGACAATAATGACTTTATTTAACAAACTAATTGTTGTCCGTAAACCATACCACATAACACTGCCTTGGTTTATTTTATACCAAGTTTTCAAGAGAGATGAATGGCAAGGGTTCTATAACTTCATTCTTCCGGAAGAATGTGAGGTTCAATCCATTACAAACATAGAAAATAAAGATGAAATTTGTACTTCGCGCATGGACTGTTCCACATATTCTAATGATTTTAAATCTGATGTTCAGAAACGAATTTGAAACCGTCTCCGAAGAAAACTAGAATTCACGAATTTGATAGCGAAACGTAGATATTTCGAGTCCGATGATGTCCCTCTCCCTTCCAAATTAAGGGTGGCCTGATTTACATTTGATAGCTGCAAGCATTCCTCGTCGGACGGACAGTTCGGATTCTAAAAATTCATTATTTCGGACGACAACAGGCAACATATGTTGCCCCCCAGATGTGGATTTAGTGTGTTTAAGAGTTGCCAAAAGAACTGCAGCAAGAATTGGGCACGATTATAAGAAACAGTGAATGAAAACAGCAGACATTTCATCAAATCAAAAACCAAAGTAAATACATTATTGAATTATTTCTTGAAAAATTAACTGAGAATCTTAGGACAATAAAGGCACAAGTTGTACCTCTTTCATATACTTATCCATTCCACTTAAAAATTTTATCTTGTTTTATAAGTATTTTACTATTATTTATATAGTTTTGTAAATAAATTTTTCTTAGACATTTTTACCATGACTTTTAATGATAATACAACACCCCTAGTAACAAAATTTAAATTTCCCGCAAATATTTTTTTAGTAACTTCAACATTGAGACACGAAATTACCAATGATTTTGTATTAGACTACTAGTTACTTTGATGTCTCTCTTGAAATTACTAAGAATAATTATGGGAAATTTAAATTTTGCTACTATAGGGACTAGCCCGCCGATTTATCCCCCAGTCACGCCCCACGTGACAATAAATTGTTCAAACATTTGAAGCGTAAAGTTACCTGTAATATTTTACAAGTTATTTAAATGTTTTTCCGTTAAAATTAATGAAAGTTATTGTGGGAAATTTTAATGTATCTCCTCGGGAGTTCGCAGTCGCATCTTTCGCCAACAATAATTAGGAAAATATGTATAAATTTATAATTTACCGGAAATATGCTCCAGCGCCAGACCTAATACAGATTTATTGCTAAGCTGATGATAGATTGGGATTAGCGAAAAAGAGCTCTTGGGAATATCCTAATACACGGCAAGTCGTTTGGTCGTATCAACCAAGTGTGCTTGTGGTGCCAAGTGCAACCCCAAGTGGTTCCCGAGATAGGTATGCGCCATGAACACTTGGGTAACTCACGGCAACTTGTGCGTCGTTTTTCTATCAGATACCCGACTATAGGGATTAGAATTTTAGCTGGTAACTGCTTTTGTATTATCGGTGCGGTTTTCTTTATTCTTATCTTACCGGTTCTAATCGGTAACTGACGAAAAATAATAATTTATACATATCTTTAGTACCTGTCATGAAGTTTTTCATTATTCTTGTGATTTTCACATTCCTAATTAAAATATTTTGTGGGTATATAGGTGGTAATAGTTTAGTTATCATCGAAAATTGTGAGTTGGCGCGATTTTGTACGTGATTCCTTCAAACATTTACCTTCAGCCAATCAAACACAATCTCACCTCTACCAGCACTGCAAGGTTGTTTGTTGGTGCTACATATTCTACACTGGCTTGTGTATTAAAACAGTATAGAAGATACACTCTTTACGTATCTAGGAAGATAAAATATGCACCAATGCAATTGGTATAACACCAACGAACAAACCTGTACTACCTTACCTACTCGCACTTCTGTCCTCACTACTTGTGATGGTTGGCGGTTTTGCACGGTTTAGCGGTATGGTTATGGTTGTCAATTCAAAATAACAATGAGTACGGATTCCTCCCCAAACGTTGATCAATTAAAAAAATGTCTAAAAGGTACTTATTTATTTAATACCTTGTCGGGTAATGTTTCTTTTGAAAATTTTAAGATGCTGGCGTGTTCGAGGAGAATATGAATTATGATGATATGTTAGCTTACTACAACGCCATAAAGTCTTCCGAAAACACCGCTCAACAAGAAGAAGAAAAGCGACATGTCAATGAAAATGATGTTTCAACATGCAACAGTAGTAATGCAGAAAATGAAGTACCAGGAGCAACATTTTCATCTTACATAGAGGATGCAATTGTTAGTGATGAGGAGGAGATAACTGCAAGTCAGTCACCTACATTAAATGATAGCAAACAGAACATGCCAAAAACCTCTAAATCAAAATTTTCCTTACTAAAAAAGTGAAAGTGCGTCTAAAGCAAATAACTCTAAACGAGTGAAACTTGAGGAGTATGACGCATTTGGCTGTCCACCGTTGAAACATAAACCTTTAGATATTATTTTCTATGAGAGAAAATATGAAGTGCCTGCATATTGCAATCCAAAATATAGCAAATTGAGTACTCCGCAAAGAGCGAAATTTATTCGTGAATTTCATAGGACTATATTAATGAGATATAACAAATTACAGAGAGAATCTTTAAATCCGGTTCCATGGGGAAAGCCGATCTCAGCCAGTGAAAAAGTTCAGGGAAGTTTAAAGAAAAAAAGTGAAGAAGATTTTGAATTTGAAGAAGAAAGTAGCCAATCTCAAGAGATATACACGTCGAGATTCGGCCGTCAAACTAAGAGAAAGTTGTATACAGATGTGTTAGAGGACGATGCAGATTTTAAGAAGACCAAGAAAAATGAGGATAAACCATTTGAAATTGAGAAGAAACCCATCATCAAGAGGCAGAATTCGAATAAACTTTCGAATCAGGATATTATGAAAAGATCGAAATTGTTCGCTGAACCAGTAAAAACTACACAGTGTGAGAAATTGTTTGATTTACTGAAGCAGGATGGAGATAAGGAAAAAGACACGGGGGATCAATGTGTTGAAAATGTAAATGGTAAATCGAAAGTTGGCAGTGATGAGAGTGAAGTTGACATTGTTCCAAATTCTCCGATTAGTGAGGATGAGCTAAAACCCAAAGAACTTAATTTTGTTCCGAGAAGGATTCCACCACCTTTACGTGGCCGAAGGGGTATTGGGAATAGGCGACAACAATCCTCAGGTATTTACGTTACTCCAAATGCTCTGTAGTTTGAGGTTCTAATATGTTTTTTCTCAGATACTTCAAAATCCAAAACAAATTTCTTTTCGTCTCCAGGCTCCTCAATTACTGTTAAAACACAATCACCATTGCTACCAAGCAATACTAGTTCAAATGATCAAAAATCGGCTTTAGAGAAAACAAATTGTCCTATATGTAGTAAAACGTTTCTTCAAGATGAAATTGAGGTGAGTTGCTTTATTGATTACTACACCCTTACATATATTTAAATAAAAAATGTAATGGAAATCAATAGTTATAGAAGAAATAATATAGGATTTTCTAAAATAATATGCTGAAATATTTGCAAACATCTATTAATCATAATGTACACTGTCCGACAAAATTAATGTCGTCGTCCACAGCGAATTTTTGTATTTCCCTGTCTGATTTTTACAATTGCCAAGTGTTTTACACGTAAGTACCCCAAGAAACCTCCTACCTGCATAAGTGGATGGCCTCCAAAGCCGCGCCTGTTTAAATGTTGAGCAATTTTGCTAGTTATTACGCTATAGGAGTGATGTAACGAATATTCGCATTCGCGAATATTCGCATTCGCAAAAAAATATGCAAATATTGCGAATATAAAAGTTACCTGTTAAAATGGATAATTTAGAAAAAAAAAAACTAATATTCAAATTCATTGAAATCCTAAAACAACCTGTTGAGCACAAATTTTCAGTTTATATTAGAATAACTATCAATAACCTCAAAACTAAACGTGAATTGACAAGAATAAGATGTAAAAAGTTGAAACGATTCGGTTGTACTTGCCTAGTTTCGCTGCGGTGATGGAGAAATTTAATTCTCTGCGTGTGCTTAATGCAAGTGTTCGTATAGTTGTAAACGGAAAACTAATAGACTAATAGCATTCGCGAATGTCTAGTGCACATATTCGCATTCGCGAATGTGTAAAATGACGTATTCGTTACATCACTACGCTATAGACTATAGACAACGACATTAATTTTGTCGAGCAGTGTACATTATCGCTCAGTGTATCACTATCTACCTATCAAGTTGATGGCTAACTTAGTAACAGATCACCCAACATTTTCATTAAAAATCTTATAAGACTTGATAAATAAAATTTCCCATACTGATGAAATTCGGTTCCATAAAATCAGTCGCGTGATGTGCTTCTTGCTTTTCAATGCATATTTTCAATGCAAAAATTCAAAAGCTGCTACATTAGGCATGCTACACAGACTGAATTTACGCAACAGAAATTCGGTCAATATTTCGAATATCCTAAAATTAGTAAGTATTCGAAATTCGGGAAGCAGAAAAAACAAAACTTTTCAATGTTTGACATAATTAATAATGTGTGCTTAATAGATTATGCAGGGAGCTCCAGCGAATAGTAGACCTTTTCTACCTGTTTTGTAGATTGCACAAGTCATGTTCTTTCAAATATTTTTATAATTTTGTACTTCCAAAGATTAATACTATCGGATAGTATCTAGTTGGGGACTGTTGTCTATAGAATGTACCCGGATTGAGTTTACAAAAAGAAAAACATCTTTATTTTTAATTTTAGGACGAAACTTCTAAAATTTTACTTAAAAAAATAAGCTTACCGTGAAAAAAATCTAGGTCAGATATACAGGGTGTTAGTAAATTATGATAACGTAAACATGTCCTATCTCATATTTATACTTTAAAAAAACACGAACTTTCAATTCGAATGTAAATAAAGCAACGTTAGACGAAAGGATATACGTCTATTTTTTATTTTATGTTATTGTATTTGGGCAACTGGAATTAGTAAGTGGGAATAACTATAGAAAACATGTAATAAAAATATTTGAGGCGTAACTGCAAATTATAGCAAAACGAGAAAACAACAAATATTTTCCTACACTGCACTTTTTCTCTTACTGTGTAAAAAAACTGTCATTGTTGAACCATGTAGCGGTAATTTCCACTTCCATAGCATTTGACTAGTACAGTGAGTATATACAAGAAAATAAACCAAGCTTATGGGAAAAGTGTTGCGCTTAAAAGTAACATTTTGGCGGCCAAATCCAGATGTCGCTAGTATTTTTGCAGCCAAAAGTGGTGGGGGAGTTTGGATGTCTGGCCAGAAGAACTAGAATTTAAATGAAATAAATTGTGTATTAGTGCTATCCGCTCGTAGATCTCACTGTTTCATAAAGTTTTAAAATGAAATGTAATTATGGTCATGAAGTGAGATTTCAAGCACGACGAGCGGCAACAATATTTTGAATTTAGCAGCAAAGTAGGTATAGACTAGAGATGTAGGTACTTTCCGAAGAGCGCCATGTTTGAATATAAATAAAATAATATTGTATATCTGTAATATGTCGTATACGAATTGTTAAGATATTATTTTTTAATTCTATCTCTGAGGTTTATCACTTTTAAGTTGTAAGTTTACTTTTAATGTTTGTACAAATTTTATTATTTATATTTTGCTACAATACAGCAAATGTGCAATCCCACATAGCTAAATTTACATTGCCCGCAATTATTCTTAGTAACTTCAACGTTAAAACAAAAAATTACCTACTATTCTGTACTACATTCATAGTTATTTTAATGCCTTTACGTTGAAGTTACTAAAAATAGTGGCGGGAAATTTAAATTTGGTTATTAGGGATACTATATAATAGGTAATAATTTTATTTTATTGCTAACATGCTAACTGAATTTAGAAATGCAGAAAGAAATCAAACAGAACATTCTTAGAACTCTTTGACAGCATGTCGGCATACTGCTATCGGTTTTATGACAGTGATTATTAATAGTATCAAAATATGATATCTGAGATTTCTGCCAATGGAAATTAAAAAAAAAACTTTTACTTAAATTAAATTTCACTAGAAATACGTGTATTTCCTTCACTCTCAAAATATAAATATAAAATATAAGTATTTATAATATAGTGCTGTATTGCCCACATCTGTTATTGAAGGGAATGCTGTTAAAAAAAATATACTCGGAGAACTATTATCTCGCCATAAATAATATCGGAAAGACAACGTTTGCTTTTTTTTTGGTTTCAAATGCTGTATTCGTATTACGTGTTTACCTAGAAAATAAAAACTTTTTTTTTTTGTATCTCCAATCTTAATTTGGATATCCAAGCGACATCTGTCGATAACTTTTAAAATTAGCTTGCTTTTATATAGATTTCGTTTGTCTTCTTGTATATAGTCACTGGACTAGTAGCAAATGGTTTAAGCAAGCCAATGTATCTAATCTAACAGTTTCTTTGTCGAGGTATTTTTAGGTTTTCATAATT
The DNA here is from genome assembly GCA_004143645.1 of Protaetia brevitarsis. Taxonomy (NCBI): domain Eukaryota; kingdom Metazoa; phylum Arthropoda; class Insecta; order Coleoptera; family Scarabaeidae; genus Protaetia; species Protaetia brevitarsis. Next base: position 1,050,535 of record RXPK01000039.1, read on the forward strand.
TAGTAACGCTCTGTACATTTGCTCTCGATTTTTTTCGTGGTAATCTCAGTTTTTTGATAAGCAAAATTTTCCACAAAGAATAACTTTTCATCCTACAAATGTTTGTAAACTCTATCCAGGGAAATATTTGGAAAGTTGTGTAATTTAGGCTCAATCTTAAATGAAAGTATCAAACCCCCACGTATTTCTATACAGGCACATGCGTCGTCTTGTGGTTTATTAATGGAAACGGAATCAAATTTCGACGTATTAAGGCCTGGTAGCAACTCGAAGAAGATGAAATGCAGTATATGTGATAAGGAGATGTTGATCAACAAAGAGTACGAGCTCCACGTAAATGAGTGTATTAAGAAAGCAACTAAATCAAACAGCCCGTCGCCCTAGGTTTTTTTGCATACTCTTAGGTGATGTTGTAAATAAATCTTTGTAAGTGTAAATAGTATTCTGATTTTTTTGGTTATATTCTAATTATTATATAGAAAATTAATATTATATATAATATACAGGGTGTACCACAATGAAGAAATTATGTATATAAATAGCCAAAAAATACCCTTAATATTTGTTGAGCTATCAAAAAGTAAATATGCGATGTTATCTATTTCAAATGATTTTTTATAGTCTGCAAATTGTCATGAAATTAATAATTTGAAGCCAGTATAAACAGTGATATCAAAATTTATATATACATACATATAACTATGTTTATAATTATTTTTAAAGGTATTTGCTTTGGTAGCTGTTATCTTAAAAAAAAATATTTTGTATATTTTGTGCCTGTTTGTATTCGTAACTTCGAAGATTTTTCGTGCTTTTTGTTGGACGAAAAACATATCTAGTTGGGTTCTCAAGCATCCGATTTTCGATTTGTAATAGAGTTTTACTTACTGTACACATTATTTTTTGCAAAATTAAGATCGCTGCTTAAGTAGATGATCTCATTTTGAAAACGATTGAAAATTAGAAAGTATTCTGAATGTTCACTACCGACTATTGCCAATTAAATTTGAAATTTTTACACGAATAGTATGACTATAACTCGTACCCTTAAATAGCAGGATGCATGGAAACCCGTCTTTAATTGGCGAATCGTGCAGACATTTAAAATAGCCCAACGTTAACAGCATGTATATATTGCTACTACTAGCATTTAATTTTTTTTTGTACTAAGTTAAGTATTAATGTCATTAGTTATGAGTAAAATTTCGTTTTATACATTGAATTTGATTGTCAGTAGTATCCTTCCACTATATTGTAGATCTGGTCTATTATATAGTTTAATATTGTAACAAATTTTTGTGTATAATGAACGGCGAACATACACCAGTTTAGAGAAGTGCTACTTAAATTGTACTTAAACCTTAAATAATAAATTTAAATTTATTTAAATAATACATAATGTTGGCAAAGAACTCTTGAAATATCTTCAAATATTAATGAAATATAATTCAAGTAATTCAGGGACTAGATTTAAACAAGAGAATGCTGCTTGAACGTTTTATGCCGTATATATTTGTCGCCATTACATATCACAATACTTTTATAGCGTGCGAGCGGTTAAAACTCATTGTAAAAGCAAAATTGCGTCACAAAGCACTTCACAGGCACATTTCCCGTCCCCTAAATATCACGTAAATGTCAAAACCTTTTATTTAAAGTAATTAAGTGCTGTGTAAGCATAAAAGTATTTCTTTTCGCACCTTTTTGCGTTTTATGGCTTTATTATAGAAATTTTGGCATGAAAATTGCTGCATTAATTGCTGTAAGTTACCAATATTCAAACTTCTTTTTGACTTTGGATATTTTATTATTATTTTAAATTGAAGACGATTTTCTTTTTTAATTTTAGGTGCAACTGCATTAAGGTTAGGCACAGAATAGAGAATACACAGAATTCACAGTAAGGTTATTAAATGGACAGATATCTATAAGTTCTGGCATTTTGTTTTATATTTTTATACCAATTAGAAATTAAAGTTTTAATGTGATTTAGGTATATTTAAAACGAGAACGCATAGAAGCTATCTATTTTACTTAATCGCTCCATTAGGGAACTTCATTAGGTCCTTATGACGAGTTCGAATCAAAACAGAAGAATGGCGTTCAGGTTTGGAGCATACCTACTACAATTATATCATGGTCATTATGGTATACACCAAGACAAAATATAGATAGAAAATGAAACGGGGATAACATTGGAGTGAAACTTTATATTCTCTATTCTATTGCAATTGGTTACCATGACAGAAAGTTTGATATTGCATTCAGCGGGCTGTAAAATGTAAAGGAAGCAAATTACAAAGACAGCAAACATGACAATTAAAATAAATAAAAAAAAACAGATTCTAATAATAAATTTCTTTTTGAAAAACACAATCATTAAGCGTCACGCTGCCAATAAAAATGACATTTTAATTAGACTTAATAGTAGAACTTTTTTTCAACAACTTTCATTTTTAATTTTTTGTATACAGCTGAACACATGACAACAATCCTTAGTATTAAAAAACAATTTAAATTTATTTTCTTTTTTTAGATGCAGTTGTGCCTAAGACATTTTACCATATTAATATATCGTAATCCCCAATCCACAGATGTAGTTATTTCAGATTTGCTAAACATGCTAGTTAGAGACTTGTTGCAGGAATATGACGGCATTGTTTCACTTTAAGTAGACCACCTATACAAACTCGGTCAAATTATATATGCATTATTACAATTAGTGATCACGTATAATAAGTTGAATCAGCAAACATCCAATGTTTTGAAATTAAAAGTGTAGTCGTAATTAATTTATTAAATACAAATTCCCTATTTTACTTATTTTAAGAAAATTAGAAATTATCTTGAAGGTCCTCTATGTCAAATGTTCTAACCCCTACTTACCGACTCATTGCTTTTTTTATTTCTAGATATTTTTTAATCAAATTCGAGATATATTATTTACTTTAAATTTGTGATTAGTGATTACATGTATGGTTCGGTTTTACCGGATATATGATCAAATTGTAAATGGAATATCCTGTATTTTGTATACTGCGTTTTAGGAATTTTGTCGGGTATGAAAATATAATTTTTTTTAGTTTTGGTTTGTTTGTGTACCAAAAAATTTCAGTGTCGCCAGTACACTAAAAATTCTATCCTCTATAGGTCCTCTATTTTAATTTGAAAGTAAAATTGTAGGTTCCGATATTTGGTATTTGAATTTAAAGTTATTTCTCGGTAGATTAAAAATTCTGTAAAAATAAAAATAAAATAAGAAACGCAAATTAATATCAGTATCATTTACATCATGTAGTTAATAAATTTTAAAAAAATTAAAAACAAATGTTAGTTAAGTTTTAATTTGATTATAATTATACATATTTGAAAATAGATGAAAATTTCAATTGAAGGAAAAAAAAATGTTTTAAGTTATCTACAATATGATAAAGCTTTTGTATACAAAAGCGAAACGTCTTTAGTAAATTTCCATTGGAATTTCATTTTTTTTTTTTAATATTCAACACAACATTCCGCTAAAACCAAGAAAAAACAACAAACAATATAAGGATAAACCTAACGGAAAAGAATATAAGAACTTCAATATATTTCCGGTACTCTGGTTTGAAAAATAAAACTAGCACATCATATGTTTTCAGAGTTGAAAAACTAGGTAGAAACCAAATAATCATAATATATAGTTGTTCAATTTGAAATTCAATTTTATCATACTACAAGTAAGACCGGAAATAAAAAAAAAATAACAGGTTAAATAATAGCAAATTTACAGTAAATAATATATTTTTAATTTTATTACAACATGCCTATAAATAAAAAAAATCGATAGATCACTTAGTTTGTGATGTAAAATATTGCCCAAAATATGAATATCATACGTAGTGCAGTTTTTGTTTAGGAGAATAATCCGATAATGTATTTACTTCTTTTTTTTATCAGAATTATGTTATCAAAGCGATCTATTAAAAAGAATAAATGTATGTACACCTGCCTTTGTTCTTAAATGTATTTTAATCAACACTGAAAACACTGCATCTTCGTTAAATTAACGTATTTTGTGTGATCGGTAATAACGAACGCTGTATTTGGATCAAATTGTATATTAAATTATTTGTTAATTCATAAATTTTAGTGGCACAACCTGTATACTATTTTTTTATATATATATATATATTTTTGTACTTCTTGCTTATATTAATTAATAGGAAATGTTATCAGCGATAGAAACACAAAATACACATTTTTAAAAAAATACTTTTCCTTACATGTAACCTGTCACCCATGTTGTATACATACATGATATACTTTGCTTTTAAAAATGCACACAATATCTCTGGTTTCTGTAAATAAATCGACATTATCGAGTTTCTTATCGTCTATTTGTTCCTATTCGAACGTATGTTACGTATTTGAATATACAGTTAGCATTCACGTTTGCGATTTTGCGAGTTTAATCATGCTCGTTGATTGAAAGCAATTGATTCTGGTAAAGAAGGAAAGGGAAAAAATAGTTTGAAGGGTTACCAAAACACCTATCGCCGCTCATTAAACAGTCGATGGCCAGATCCGCTAGAGGAATGTCTATTCCCCAAATTCTTCTTCTGTTTTTTGCTGGAGTAGTGTTCGCAACTTGCGACAAATCCACGCTCAATTTGGGAGGCGAATGGAGCTTGCGAGATGCGGATGGAAGTACGTAAACATTTTTTGTTTTTATTAATAAAAGTTATTAATTTTTGCAAAATTTTAGCCTATAATCTGAAAGCTACTGTTCCCGGTGGCGTCTATAGCGATCTTATGGACAACGGTATCATTGGGGACGTTTTTTCTGGGTACAACGATGTTGAAACTAGATGGGTGTCTGAGAAGAATTGGACATATTTCACACAGTTCACTGGTATGTGGATCTTATATACTATTTGTTTTTATTTTCGTTTTATTTATTTTATTATTTTTTCTAACTTTATTTGCGAATACTAACACTTATTGCTATTGCAACTTTATTTAAGCAATATCATCATCGTAGAATATATGCTTAATATAGGTTTATATATAGTATATTAAAGATTAAGATGTCCTGTTGAAATATAGTTTATCATATAGTAATAACTGGTGTACTATAATCTGTGTTCAACTTTTGATTACAGAATCATAATATTTTATCGTATTTGTAATAAATTACGCTGCTTATTCAGTTATTTGTGCATTATAACGGTTTATTTCAGGTTTATGCCGCTGACATTCTATACTGTTGTGATTATCTCTGTTTATGTGACATAAAATTTTGTACTTTTTAATGCTTTCACAACCTCAAACATTTCTTTTTTTGTTATTATCTATATAATTAATTAATCCAGGGTTAATATATACTTTAACATATTTTGTCATTTATCCTACATAATCTGCAAAACATATCTGTTTTCATTCAAAACAAATTTTGCTATTAAATTGTCCTTTAAAACAAATGTATAAATATTCTTTTGGATAAGCATAAGTTAATTTTTTATGGCAGTTTTTATTTTTACAATATATTTTTTTAATACACACCGGTAAATTATTTTCTAAAAAATATGAAAATTGTTAAATTCTTGGTTAATCTATAATTGGAAACTGTTTTAAAAAGGCTGTGAGACCTGTGGAAAAGAAAAAAAATAATTTAAAGATGTTTAACTCGAATAAGACTTTATTGTATACCCTTTTGTCTAGTCATTCATCTTCTTCTTTTGGTTCAGTAGCATGTGTTCTCCGTACGAAGCTTTGTGACGGCAGTAATTCGTCTTCCCGTACTTCTGATAAACCACAGATCATTTCTTGAGACAATTTGTCCCATTTCACAATTAATACTCCTCCTTGAACAGCGAGACCCTAGTAATATGTCCCATACCTGCCGTAACGAGTTTAAAACTGCAGAACATTCAGGCCAATTCATTGTTGCTGTATTCACACTAAAACACCTTACTGCAAATTTTACTGCACTACAACGTTTCGACACCAAAGCTATCGCCTGAACTAGTACTAAATTTAGTGTTACTGCTGATGATGATGATAGCGTTGGTTTCGAAACGTGCGTCCAGTGTAGTGGAATTTGTGGCAAGAAGTTTTAAAATGCGAAGTATCATCAGTGCCACAGTTGTGAGTATTTCTGTCACCGTCGCTGTACTCATTTGGTTCAAAAAGTTAGTTACACAGTAGGAAGATCTGCGAACTAGCATGGACCTTCATTAGGGATGAAACGTTCTCCGATATATGGAGAAAAACGTACCAAGTTACAACTATATTACAGCACGTTTCTTGCTTACATTAAAACTAGCAAGCGACCCACGCTATCATTAGTTAGTGGGATCGTATTTTTAAGTATCACCAGATTGACGTGTCCACACAATCAGCTGATGTAAATCACAGGGCTTATCACTACAAATAACCAAAATACACTACGCGAAGCGACAGAAATGTGACAATGAGTACAATATTCTACTAGAATTCGATATATTACGAAGATAACAGAAGGCAATCTTGCGCCCATACCACTAACCTTCGACCATTTGCGATAATTGCTATGGCTCTAGGAATGCCAGTCGGTACCAGTTTTTTGTTTTTTTGTTTTAATAAACACGAACTGACGATAAAAAATCAACATAAAAATTATTTCCAACTGATTGCTCAACAATAACTTAATTTTTATCTACGGATCAAGGTTTGGTATGAGAGCTTAAATAGTGGAGACTTCAAAGTTATCTACCTGAAGCCTATAAAATAATGAAATTAGGATTACAATCGGTTTTTTTTTAATTCGTTAGTGTTAAACGAAACACAAAATAAATGTGTAATGAAATATGTTATTCGACAATGTATATTTGAAATTAGCAAATATATTTGTATTTTGAAAACGTCAAGTATAATGTGTAATGTGAATAAAATTCCAGCAAATGCTCCCAGATCTTTCCTACGAGCGAATACTCGATTGTATATCAATTTCTTTTCTGTTTTATTTCTATCACCTAATAACTCCAAACGGTTTCAGCTCCTTTTAATCGACCTTTTATGTTTTACCGTTTCTGTTAAGATATGTATGTTTAATAATGAATTAGTTTAAGTGTGTGCCTCGCTTATTTGTTCGACCTTATTGCGTTATGTATGGTGAATATTCCCACCGTTACATATTTAACAATTAACCTTTAAACTGCGAACCCTGTGGTCGCCTTTGGTACCCACACTTAAGCGTATTATTGTTGTTAGCGGTGGTTAGTCGGGGATCCTTTGTCGGCATGTCGGACGTTTGTAGTGCTTGTCAAATAGATGATTGAATGAATGTAAATAATGAATGTATGATTAAAAACATTGTTGTTACCCAGTGAAATTACGTTGTGTTGAAAATGTTATTTTTGTTTATATAGGGTGTGTATAAATTTGCGGAAAAATTACATATAGCAAAGTTCTTTTCTATCTATTTCTTAATTGAAATTCTTAATATTTGATGTCGTAATTTGCTTCCTGTATTCGCAGGACTGATTTGAAAAAAAAAACTCACATGTTATATGTTACTTAAATTTGCATTGATTTGCGCGATAAGTGCGCACACAAAAAAGAAAAAACAATCGGATGAATTTTTTATTCTTAATTTTATTTTACTGTAATAAATGGCAAAACGGTTTTCATTCAGTTCAATAGAGGAATTGTAATTATTAAAGAAATTCGTGCACTAAAATTGGAGTTTATTTTATTTTATTACGTGCAAGTCTTTCGTGTACATCTACACACCCTGTATATGGAGAAAACCCAAGTAAAAAGAATAATAATAATAATAATTTGTATTTAATTATTCTTTCAGTAAATTTTTGCAATTGGGCATGCCGTTGTCTAAAAGAAAAATTTCAAAGTGTTTCTTAGGTACTCATTCAGTTAATGCAAAAGCGTTATCGCGTGCAATTTTTTTGCAGTCACTAGAAGATAATTAATGATTTTTTATTGTTTGCAGTTGGTGACAACCTTTCTGATCATCGCGTAATGAATTTGATTTTTGATGGCGTTGATACTTTTTCCGATATTTACTTAAACGGAATTCATGTTGGCAGTACAGAAAACATGTTTGTGCAATATGTTTTTGATGTAAAAGCTCTATTACAGGTAAGACAAATTATTTTTATTCCAAGGGTTTTTATTTAAATTTCTCTATATGCAAGTTCTATCGGATATTTCAAGTATGTCAACCTAATACCTGAACTGCTTAAAAAATCAGTATATGTAACAACAATGCAACTTATAAGATTTTGACTTCTCGAAACTCTAAAAAAACGCCTGCCTGGATAAGCACTGGCGTCGAACAGCCAAAGAAAGAGCTTATGCATGACTTAAAAATTTATAAGAAGGCAATTGTCCTAAAAAAAATAAAAAATATAAATATGATATTATGAAATATTTTTGAACGATTTATCTTTTGGTCATTAGCTAATAGATTTACTTTTTGATTTATTAAAATATAGCTCGGTTTAAACGACTTGGAAATTCGGTTTTTCTCAGCAGTAGAAAAAGCTCGACTTCTTTACGAAAGGCAATCCTTAAAGTATGAAATACCACCAAAGTGCGTTCCTAGAGAATATAACGGCGAATGTCATGCCAATCATGTAAGGAAGATGCAAGCCTCTTTTGCGTGGGATTGGGGTCCGGCCTTCCCGTCAGTTGGAATTTGGTAAACCGTTTTGTTACCTCCACATCAGACTTTCTTTAAAATTCCTTGCTTCTCTCAGGAAACCACTGAAATTGGAAGGCTATGATTACACCAGCATACGCTACGTCACTGTGGATATTAAAGAAAATAATTTTACGGAATCTTGGAGTTTGACAACTACGGTTTACTTCTTTACACCACCAAGCAATATTGATGTCGTGAAGGGAAAATTGATTATTTCGTTACAGACGGATTTCGCCAAGGTGCAGCAGGCTTTCCCCGTGAAAGTCTTCGCCAATCGGAACGGGGAATATACTTTTTCAAGCTCATTTTCCATTCCCAAGGTAGATAATTAAAAAAGTTTCATTTTTTGAGGGCTTATCGCTTGTTATTAGTCGCAAGTAAGCTTGTGGTGGCCCAACGGATATGGACGACCTAATCTATACCATATGAAAGTCACTTTTGCTGGAGACTACGATGATATAAGTATTAAGCGATTGAAGATCGGTTTTAGAATGATACATTTAGTACAAGATAAATTGCGAGGTAAAGTTATTGAAGATAGAAATTAGTCTTGTTCAAAATTTCAGCTCAAATTATTTTAGTTAATACATTTATTTTTATCATCGTGAATTTTTAGTTGGAAATTCGTTTTATTTAAGCATAAACGGTGTGCCGATATTTTCCAAAGGCTCGAATATCATCCCCTTGAATGTGTTGCCAGAAAAGGGCCAAGATCCTGCCACTATCAGGTTCCTGCTACAATCGGCGAAGGATGCGCACATGAACATGCTTCGAGTGTGGGGTGGTGGTGTCTATGAATCTAATCTATTTTACGAAATAGCCGACGAACTTGGCATTATGATCTGGCAAGATTTCATGTTCGCATGCTCTATGTACCCTGCAAGTCCAGATTTTTTGAGGTAAGGAATGTTTATATTGAGAAAATTGAATTTCCAGAAAAATGTTTTTTATTGCATGTAATAGGGCATAAAAACTTGACCGTTCTATCTAAATATCATGGTATTTCTATTGTACCCTATGAAAGATTTCATTACTTTGCTTGCATCTCTGCTTTTTCGTGTTGCTCTAATAAGAAATATAATATTTCATTTAAAAAAAAGTTTTATTAATTCAGACGTGCACAACTGCATATTAGTCGTAGTAATTTGTGATTTAACATTTCTGACTCTTTTTATTGCAGAATAGTCAGGCAAGAAGTGAGGCATCAAGTTAGGAGGTTGCAATATCATCCCAGCATTGTATTGTGGGCCGGAAACAATGAGAACGAAGCTGCCCTTAGCCAGAATTGGTAAAATTTTATATTAAGATTCATAAATTTTATAAGCCGAATGAATTAAGAAAAGATCTATTACCTACACCTGCATTGTTATCCCTACCCTAAAAAAATATTTAGAAGTGCTTTTCTAACGCTTACTTTGACCAATTAAAACAGCAAGAACTGAAGGCAAATTTGAAAATAGGACATTTTCCACCTCAATAAATTTATCAACCCCGAACAATGAAGAATATTGGTGAGTTGCTGAGTGGTAATTGCTATTATATAACAAAATACAGGGTGTTCCACGTAACTGGTTCATTAAAAGTTTATTATGTTCTATTATTTACTTATATTTGAGATTTTGGCACCAGTATCTGTTCGATTGGAACTATAAATGTAAAATACCTTAACCAAAATATCACTTCCGGTTGACCGGAAATGGATGTCAACTTTCTTATTTTAAATAGTATGATCTAATTTTTTATTCATTTTTGTATTCTACAACTATAAATACGTCAGTTTTCATTAGCTATTCCTATAGCTACATGTTGCCGTTTTTTAGTTATTTAAGTTTTTCTGTTTTTTTAGTCATAATCATTGCATCATTGAGAAATTAATATCTCGGTTAATACTGCAAGTAGAGACTCCAGATTTGCTATGTTATGAATGTAGATATAACTCTAAGAAACGGTAAGCACACTTTACATTCTAACATACAGGGTGTTCAAAACTGAGGAACAAAATGATATATTTTCAAATGCAGAAAACTCAATTTTTTTAAATAGAACACCCTGTATTTTAATTCGGAATTAGGTAGTAAATATCATCCCCTATCACTTTATATGAGCATTCCCTATACCTATGTTTAATAGATTTTGAGATATGAGCGACTTTTTGTTAAACAGACTAAGTATTCTTTGTTTTTAAATAGAACACCCTGTATTTTAATTCGGAATTAAGAAGTAAATATCATCCCCTATCACTTTATATCAGCATTCCCTATACCTATCTTTAATAGATTTTGAGATATGAACGACTTTTTGTTAAACAGACTAAGTATTAGCCCTATCTTTAAATGTTTGTAGCTGGTTCTGAATGGGATTAATGTCAAATTCATTGACTAACCAAAAGTGTTTATGTATATCATTGTAATTACACTTTCGTACAACGCAATATTAATAGAAATGACTATTCCAACCGACATTCTTGTATGGTTATTCAAAAATAATACATGAATTTGACGTGAATCCATTTCAGAGCCACCTACAAACATTTAAAGATAGGGCCACTTAGTCTGTTTAACAAAAAGTGGCTCATATCTCAAAATCTATTAAAGATAGGTATAGGGAATGCTCATATAAAGTGATAGGGGATGATATTTACTAATCATTCTAATTAAAATAAGAAAGTTGACATCCATTTCCGGTCAACCGGAAGCGATATTTTGGTTAAAGTATTTTACATTTATAGTTCCAATCAAACAGATACTGATGCCAAAATCTCAAATATAAGTAAATAATAGAACATCATAAACTTTTAATGAATCAGTTACGTGGAATACCCTGTATATATATATTTTATTATATAATAAAAATAATAGTTATTAGCTTTAGGCATAGGGTTAAGTGATGGGAAAATGGCAAGTAAATGTAGTAAAGCTGACGTCTTCTCACAGGAAGGAGAGATGTTGAAATTTATTTCGCCAGCTCCTTCTAATGAAACAATTAAGTCTCATACATAAAAATACCTTTAAAAAAAGAAGAAGAAACACAAACTTCTAAACATACATATTTTAACTGCATAAATGTTTTTCATTTGGTTTAAAATTGCTGTAACTTATATTTTTTTTTCTGAAAATCAACATTGATCCATTCATATCGTCTTGGTTTTAACATCACTGAGAAGATTTATGCCGTCTCTGCGTTTGAATGAAATAAAATGAATATAATTCTAGCAACCGTCTAATATTTTTAGGAGCTTTTTAGGTTTGGGATTGACAGAAAAATTCTGGCGTGTTTATAAGTTAGAAATTGTTTCCTTTGTCGTGTTATCCTTAAAAACTTATTTTTGGAGGTTTTTAAATTTTGTTTATTTTTCGAATTATCGATTATTGCCCGTCATATTTAAAGTGTTTAAGGTTACTGCATAGTTCCGATATGTTCATTAATTCATACTATTAAGCGGATTACCTCAAAATTAAAAGCTATACATAATAATAATATGAATGTGGTATAAATTACAAAGTATTTAAGTAGGTACCGATAAATAAACAAGTTCACTGTAGGTGTTGCTGGCTAATGTAATATATAATAATATAATAAAAATTAAAAAAGTACCTGAATATTTATTACCTATTTGCAGTCAGTAGAAAATTCATTCAAAATTCAAACAGTATTTAAGTAGGTACCAATAAACAAACCGCTGACGTCTTTGAATTTGGGTAAAATACATTTCAGTGAAGACACAATCCTCCCCGTTTCATGGAAATTTAAAATCAGACGTTTCAGGATCGTCTTATCGTATCATCAATCCCAGTTATTCGCTTAGGAATATTATCTGTTTGCTTGGAGAACTATATTTGGCATATTCACCACTGTCTATTTTCTTTTTTTCACTCACAATTCTATAAATTGTCGACAATACAGTCAATAAATTTTCTTCTGGAAAACGATCTCTAAAATAGCTAAAAATATTAGCAACAATTTCGCAAGCGTGTGCACTAATGGCACTTCCGCCTAAATGAATTGATATACGTTGCATTTTGGCCGGCACTATAGCTATACTGTAATAATCTGTGCCCGCTTCAGTAAGTTATTCAAGCGTTTTTTCATGTATTTGGTTTTCTATGTGTCTATTTGCTACATTTTTCATTGCTCGAAGGCTATATTGACATCTTGTGCGGTATTTATTGTTTATATGTTATACAACACTGAAAAAAATCAAATCTGTATGTTTTGTTTTTTTATATCAAATACGAATACTTTTAGCATATTACCTTTCATAATAACATTTTCCTCTCCTCTGAAAAAAAAATGTGTTATTTTGCTTCAATTTTAAATGTCCACTTTTTATGCAGTAGAAGATTGTTCTCAAGATGTTCCTAAAAGGTGGCCAAATTTTCACAATTTCATAAAATTCCACAACAAAAGGATATCCCATAAGATCTTTTCGACAAATAATAACAGCAATAGCGTAGATTGATCATGAAATTCTGATCTACGCAAATTTGATGACTACAATTGTACTTCTCTAATTAATTGAAGTTTAACTGTTCGATTTTGCAGGTATAATACTGGCAATAATTTTGAACAATATAAAAAGGACTACGTAAAGTTATACGTCAATACCATTCGAGCTGAAACTTACGCAAATGACATCAGCAGACCTTTTGTGGTATCCAGTCCGACTAACGCAGTGGCCTCCGAGCGAGAAGGGTATATAGCTACGGATCCTCAAAATCAATTCTACGGAGACGGTAATTGATTTGTTTCATTGTGTTAACCGTATATTATATGTTTTCACGTGAATATGGCATTAAATTGCCGAAACGTATTGTAAATGGATATTTAAGATTACATTATAAATGAAATATAAGTTAAAATTAGCTAACTAACATTTTATTGCATACATTTTCCATGTATTTTTAATTTAATTTCTGTGCACCTCAACAGTTCATTACTACAACTATGTCGTGGATCCTTGGCTGCAGGATGCTTACCGTACGAGTCGATTCGCATCAGAATACGGCCTGCAATCTTATCCATCAATTTCCACTATGCTGACAGCCACTAATAACATTTCGGATCTAAAATACAGAAGTGCTTTCTTAGAGCACAGGCAACATCATCCCGATGGTGACGAACAGATTAAGTTGCTTATCCTGCGTCAGTTGGATTTACCCGATGACAAAAGCGAAAATTTCTTTAAAGCGTATGTATTCTATAGTCAGGTAAGTTTAACTGTAAGATGAAAGTAGGAATTGTTTTTTTTTTTGTAATAAATTCAGATTATACAAGCAGTTGGAATTAAGCGGCAAACAGAAACGTATCGTTCACACAGAAGCAATACCGACAGTACTGGGAAAGGATTGACTATGGGCGCTTTGTATTGGCAACTAAACGATGTCTGGGTAGCTCCGACTTGGTCTGGAATAGGTTTGTTAAATTTCGTGCTTACAGCATTTTTTCTTAGATTTGAATAGTGATGTTTGGCCGCATAGAATGATCCGAAAAAAGGTCGGTTAAGGGGGAAAAATTGTAATATCGTGGTCGTTTGTACCCAGGTTGCTGATAACCAGCAAATTAATGCTATTATCATTCTGGGTTTGGAAGAGGCACGTCTTCACGTTCTTTCAGTTTCAATAGCTGTGCCGTTTTCAGGTACCTCTTCAATTTGTCGCACATCATGAAGCTGTCTCTTGCAGCAGCGGAAAGATGGACCAACGTAATGAACTGAAAGAAAATAAAACAACAGCAGTATCTATTTGAATGATTAAAAATAATTTAATCCATTATTCTAACCAATAATCACGCTGGTTAACAAGATTTTTGTCCGAAGCACAAAAATGTACTTTCGTACGCTAAAATCAATTATGTTTTCAGAATTTCTCCATCATCGTTAGTTTTTATGTTCCACGATATGCATAGATATGTAGTATTAGAGAACATGTCTTGACGTTATTTCAGTTGTCGGTTACAATTCGGAATTGATCAAGCAGCATGCAATGGTTAATCTTTGAACGCGTCTTGACGTGTTAAGACCTGCATTACCCGTTCCTAGATAGCATCTCTTGTTATTTCAGTTGTCGGGTAGAGCTTGACGAATGAACATATACTCTGACGTTGTTAACGTTTTAAAGAGTATTGCGTTGTGGTGCGTTCAAGCTATTGTAGTGAAATCGCAAACATTTAATACCAATTCAGACCACTAAAGAGTATGAAATATTCGTTCATAAACACGTACTATTCTACTAATTCTTTAACAGCATTACTAAAAAAATCCGCAACCATTCGACCGACTCGCTTTCCCTAATATTTGTTTGACGTGGCGGCCCATAGCCAATGCCCTACCTTTCGTACACGGCCACCACTCATCAGCGAATGGACATTCAAATAAAACATGTCCCGCTATATCTATCCCACATTCACAATGCGAATCATTAACCCTCTCCATTCTACATAAATATGATTTAAAATTACCGTGACTCCTCACGCCCTCTATTATATATTATATTATTCTATCTATATAAACTACTTCAAAACATCCGGTTTGTCTGCTCGATCATCTATATGTAAAAATCAATCTAATCCATAGATGTGTTTTAGATTTTAAAAATAATTGGAAAATGCTGCATTACTACGCAAGAAACTTTTTCTCCCCAATCATGATAACAAGTTACCAAGGAGTAGATGGAACCGTGAATTTATACGTGGTATCTGACCTTCTGACAAATTCGTATAACAACACGGCAACAATATCCGTTTACAGATGGAGCTCTCTTGATGTTTTCTATGAAGAAACTCTAACAGTCAACGTTGTAAGTTAAAAGGTTTCAAAAATAACTGGGTTCACATCGTGAATTTTCCAGTTAGCTGGATTTTCCCAGAAAATTAAGAGCTTCTGGATTACACAATATCTATCAAATATCTTTTGTGGCAACATGATGCGAGGCATTTACAGCTGTTTTTTTTACCTTTCACTAAAAGATGCGAAGGGTAATCGAATTGCTCCAGATAATTACATATTCCCAACCGCTTTAAAGGCGGCGAACCTTACAACGGCTTCCGTAAAGGTATTTCTTAAAATTGTCGATTACAAATGTTGGTTTAAATAGGTATTTTAGGTGGATTCAATCAGTCCGATTGATTTAAATGGAACGCTATTTGAAGTCAACGTTAGAACGGATGCAATTGCCCTATTCGTATGGTTAGAATCCGGAAATATTAGGGGAACATTTTCCGATAATGGTTTCGTGCAAGTGGTTGCTGTGAAAACAATTCAATTCAGGGCGGAGTCTGCTACGACAGTAGATGTATTAAAATATGCTATAAGTGTCACACATCTAAAGGATGCTCAGTACCTTTAATTTGCTTTAATGTGTAACGTTCTGTTTGAATGTAGAATTAATAAGTAATAAGAATAAATATATTTTTGTGTTCCTACATTTATTATAGTTGTTATTTCTTTGAATGTTTATACCAAAAATAAATAATAATACCGAATTAATATACTACCATGGGTAAATTGATAAATCGATTTGCAGTAAGAAGTATAATTAGCTTTAATAAGAAGAAGATTATAATAACAACGACAAAGGGTAAGCGATTTTGCAATGTTGCTCCTCTTAAAGAGCCACGGTACCATGGCCCCACCATTGCAAATCACAAATTAATCATTAAAGAGCTTTTATTATCTGTAAAAATATCGACAAATATACGTACACACGCATACACCTTTAAGTAAAGGACGAACGTTGTGATTCCCATGATTTGATGAAACCAAACGCGCTTTGTAGTTATTTATGCAGACAAGCGGTGAATTGGGGTCACGTCTAGATTGGCCCCGATTTCAGACGTTTGTAGGTCTCTGTGCGAAGCAATCGGAAGAGGGGGTGGTCGCAGTATTTGCAAAAATTACGTTAAAATGAGGCCAGCTGTTTCATGGCCCGCTGCCCGCTGGTTGATCGAGTCATCTCGTCAGTGCTCGGCACTGTGCGGAAAGAGACTCCCGCTATCGGGGTGGAGCAAGCGTGTGAGTCAGACTTAGATGGCCGTCGAAGATCGACTATTGAAAGTAGAAACATATGTAGAGGACGGTTTAGCACTTCCCCGCAATAAAAATTGGGTTCAAGAATATTTAATATTTATAGTAATAAAGTCTAGTATTATTCTAGGATGACACGCAAATTAATTACTATAACATTTCAAATCAAAATGAACTACCATTTCATATTTTCTTAGGGTAAAAATTATTAAAATGAAATAATAAATATAACAAGAGAGTTATTCCTGAAAAATACAGGATAATAGTATTTTAAGTAAAAAAAACAAGCCATTTGCTTAGGTAAACAAACAAAGAAAATAAAAATTAGAAATACATCGGCTCGTGGATAAAATATCCATTATATTTTACTCGACGATCTTCGCTTAAATAATTCATGTGCTCCGTGTTGTGTTATGTTTTCGTCGGTATAAAATTACAAAAAACACCTGAACTACACAAGTGACTCATGTATCTACAGTTTAAAAACTAAATATATGCAATTCTGAAGGAAATACGTTAGTATTTATGTTTAGGCAGATGAATATTCCGTTGGTCCGTGATTGGCACCAGCACTCAATAGTGATGTAACGAATGTGTGATTTTACACATTCGCGAATGCGAATGCGAATGCGAATATGTGCACTAGACATTCGCGAATGCGAATGCGAATATTAACTTTTTAACTTTAATAGCGTCATCTATTAGTTTTCGGTTTACAACTATACGAACACTTGCATTAAGCACACGCAGAGAATTAAATTTCTCCATCACCGCAGCGAAACTAGCCAAGTACAACCGAATCGTTTCAACTTTTTACATCTTATTCTTGTTAATTCAAGTTTAGTTTTGAGGTTATTGATGGTTATTATAATGTAAACTGAAAATTTGTGCTCAAAAGATTGTTTTAGGATTTCAATGAATTTGAATATTAGTTTTTTTTCTTCTAAATTATCCATTTTAACAAGTAACTTTTATATTCGCAATATTCGCATATTTTTTTGCGAATGCGAATATTCAAAAACATGCGAATATTCGCGAATGCGAATGCGAATGCGAATGCGAATGCGAATATTCGCTACATCACTAGCACTCAATATTGTCACGAGCCGCCGCTGCACTAAGCTATATTCAAAAATTTCTAAGAATTATCGTCCAAGTATTAATACATATAGAGCTACGAATGTTTTGCAGAATTATATACTACCTCATACATTAAATGTTGAAATAAGAGTGAAGACGTAAGATTTGAATTTCTTTTTTTCTATCAATGCTCACTGTCATCCTCAACATAGAGTGCTAATTCCACTGGAAGTGGAGTGCAGTGCAATTAAATTAAAACCTTAGTACAATCTGCAGAATGCTCTACTTGTTCAGTGGTGTCATCTCTATTACACCTATTCGAGAAATTAAGTTCAGGTTCAAATTACAACTTATAGAGCAGCTTAACCCTTCGTTAGTGTGGTGGAGTATGCCATACCCCAGTATGTTTGCCTACATACTGGGGTATGGCATACCCCACCACACTAACGAAGGATTAAGCGAAGTAAGTCTACTGGGCGATAATCAGGGACGAAAAAAACTAATTTTTGGGCCACCGTCCAGAAACACTAATTTTGCAGTACTTTAAAGCGGCAGGAAAACTACCGTTTTCTTGCCTAGGCAGGCAAAAACGTCACAAGGTTGGCCACACTAGATTCCACATGACAGACGTGTAATAAATTGTCATTAGGCTACTGTTCAACCTTTTTTATTTTCAATTCAAAATTAAGATTTGTCGGCCCAAAAGACATTGTGTATCAAATACTTTACGAACAGTTTCGTAACAGTCGCTACGATCGCGCTCTAATTCGCGCGAGTGCGCCTAAAGCACTTCACGCACAGGTGTGCGCAGTTTCAAACTTTTACAAATTGAAAACAATGATGGATGTGGTGACGGACTCGTGTTAAAAAGATAATCTATGTGTGAACTAATCATCGGTACCCTATGATGGTCAGATGCGACCAGTAGATGAGATATTTTGTAATTGATATATAATTAAATATAATGTGTTGTATATTGTAGAATGCTTAATATCTTATCCTTATTAAGATTGAACATGAAAAATTTTAACATTGGAATACAAAATAGGACGTTTGTCCCTATAAAGTATTCGTAAAAAAACTAACATTTGTATATATAATTATATGAAACATGAGGTCGATAGTAGAATTACACATTACATTTACTTCTCGTTCTCTGACTCATGGCATTATATAAGATCTATCGTTCTGTTTCTCTGGATAGTCTAGATCCAGTATATCACTGTTTTGTTTCATCACTCTGTATATATTTTTGAACATAACCTTCAAATACTTAATTTGGGGCGCCATATTTGTTATTATTTGTGTTTATCATTTCTTAATTGTTCTTAATAAAAAACAAATTGTGCCAAGCAAGGACACGTTGTCCCTTATTATATAGAAAATGTGAAGATTCCAAAGAAGCTCCTCAATTCAATTCTAGTTCCATTTTTAAGTTTGGACGATTAATCGAGACGATCATTTCTTCTAGAAATGGCAGAACCTACGCTAAAGGTATATCTAGCAATAGACAACAGAGTCGAAGAAGTACCATATACGGCTATATCGACGGCTGAAGATATCTGCACTTCTTTATGTCGGAGACTGGGAATCGGTACAATTGCTCGACACCTCTTTGCCTTGAGGATCCACAACAAGCAAGTATTCCTTATGCCTGCTGCAACGTTTACTGATAAAATCCGGGAATATGATCTAAGAGTTCGTTTTAAAGTGGCTAATACAAAAAAGCTCAAAAAGATTGATGTCAAGGCATATGATTATTATTTTCACCAAGCAAGAAACGATGTGCTTGAAAATAAGATACCAGATTTGATTTTTGAAAAATATCGCAAAGAACTAGTGGGATTAGGTTATAACTGAATATGTACCGAATGATGTTGGAAAAGGATATCCCGCAGGAAACTGTCGAGAATGATTATAAGAAATATATACCAAAAGAGGTACAGAAGAGACACTTGTTTTTTATTAAGAAACCTATACATGACACTTTAAGTAAGATTAAGAAAACTGGACATGATGCGTGGTAAGTAAAAATTTTAGAAAAACAGTGTTTGCAAGATATATTAAGCTAACAATTGATTAATGGTATTTGCCATATAATAATAATTTTTTAAGCGAAATTATCGGGTAATGGGATTCCACCTTTGAAGGCTGCTTGACTGTGTTTTTTACAAAATTTTGAATACATTACCCTTTATTGCTTTTATGATGTTATATTGCAATTAATAACCATATATATCATGTTTCCTATTACATATTTACAATTGATCATCTAATCTTACTCTTTTTAAAAAGAATAGAATTGATATAGGATGAACATTTAGAAGGAACCTCATAGATCCTCTGCCTTAATCTGAATGAGATTTTTTGACAGTTCCAATGAATTAAAAGTTACTTCTCTGTAGATTAAAAATACTAGATATATTAAAAAAATCTATTTATGATATTTTCGGTAAAAGGAAGTTATGTAAATTTCCATATTTAGTAAAATATATGGGCTGGGATATTTGGTATACTGGCTTGTTGAAAGTTAATTTTGGTATAGTGCAAGATTCTGTTTTTGGATTTGTGCTATTTTTTTTTATTAAGGGCAACCGAATTTCAAGACATTTTTCAAGAGAGGGAACAAAACAGTGGGTTGTGCTATGCAATACGATAACACAGAATAAGTAACACTTGTACTACTTACTAACTTTTAACGCAGCAAATGACAAATAGCGGCCATTTTGAGTCGAGATTGTACTTCCCTCTGTAACACACATTCTTTATGTTTGGGTAAATGAAAGAAGGCAGATGAGGCATCTCGTTCTAAAATAATATACACACCTATAAGAGGGATTTCTTTGAGACAAAACATTAAGGGTACCGGAATCTGGTGTAACATTCAATTCAATGTAAAGTTGCATGATTTGACAGGCCGTATAAAGCAAACTGTCTAAGTTATCAAGTAGGTCGTGTGCGGTCTTATGTTATAAAAATCTCGTAAACTGTAAGATGACTGTCAAAAACTGTTTGGCGAGAGTCAAACTTGGCTTCCTATTGGCTGGGACATGGCTAGAACGAATTCAGAAAAGGTGGCGATTCCCCACAATTAAAATTTGCTCTCCGTTCTTGTTTACATGTTGCTTGACTTTGTTTTAAGCCTGTATTTACTTCTACTACCATGGTACTTCGTAGATATTTATGTGTGATATGCCGGCATTCATAATTATAATGTCAGGGCTTCAAAATTCAGTAGACTTTCTAAGATTCAGACGGGGTTTTGTTTTCTCAGCTCCAAAATTTTTATAAAGTTTGTTTTCCGAAATTTGGAGAGTGTATTAATATTTTATTAATTGTATGCAATACGCTGTGAGGTTTTTCGATTTTAGGTATGTAAAGGCTGAATATTTACGACAATTAGAGCTCATGGCATCCGAATATTTAGCTGAGGAATACAAAGCACTGACTGAAGAAGACGGCATTATATCTTCGTTAATTGTACGTGTTTCACCTTTTGCGTCGGAACCAGGAATAAAATATTGTTTAGAATCTAAGAAAGACGTAAGTCCTCTTCAAAGATTAATTCAATTTACCTAAAACATGCTCTATTCGATAGAAATGGCATTGCATATGTGCTCTAGAAGATTTAGGCTTCGTCTCATTGAGAAAAGACAGTACGGTAGAGATTAGTAGACGAAATGGTATACCGTTCTATCTCAAATTCAACAATATGCAGAATATGCTGTCTTTTGTCAGTTTAATCGATGGCTACTATCGGTTATCGGTTAAATGGACGTTTAACATTTGCAAAGATGTCGTGACACCATCATTGCTAAAGTTGTACTCGATGAAATGTCACGGTCCAGTAGGGTGAGCAGATTTACTTAATTCACCTTGAGAAATTAGTTTACTGATTCATATTTTTAGAGGCGAATTTTCTTATGCAAAGTTAGAGGAGAAAAGAGGCAACAAACCGGGTTGTTTCATATTGAGGGAAAGCGACTCAAAATATAATATATACTACATTGATGTTTGCCTAAAGGATAGGTAAATCACCAGACAAACATTATGATATAATTTCTCTAATCTAAAACTTTACTTTTTCAGCCTGAAACCCCAGACGTTCAAACTGGAATACCTTTCTGGGGACGAATTTATATTTCATAATGACGTTACGCGTTACAAGAGCTTGCAACAGTTGATGAGTGTTTACAGTAAGGAAGATGGCGCTATATATTTGGGGGAATGTCTACCACCTTCCGAAAATGGTAAGTTTTATTTTATTATTGCAATAATAAGGTCGAATCCGGTTTTGTTTCATTGACAGAGAAATCACCGTTATTACTGTGCCAAAGTGATCATCTAACGGGAGATTCCCTTATCGATAGTTCTGCCGTAGAAAATTTGCAGTCACATCCGCGTTGCATCAACAACAAAGATCTGCAGATATATAAAGGTCAGTGTTTTTTGTTAAATTAATTTTTACATCAATATTTTTTGTTCATATTACACTGAACGGAATATACAGGGTGCAACTTCTGTTACAAGTATACAGTATAATACAACAATATATAATAGGCGTAATCCTATGCGATATTTTGTAAATGGCGTACGCTAGTACTAGGCCTGTCTGTGCCAGTCTTGTAAACGTTGTCCCAAATGCGTCTACTATATAACCATTACTCGGCTGCTATTGCCATTAGTATGGATCACCGTATGAAATGCATGTCTTTGGGTAGAAATGTATCGTTGTATTTCGCATTCTTTGGCGGATTTCGTACTAATTTAAAAAAGAAACCAGAGAAAACATCAATGAAATTAATTATAATGTATGTTTGTGGAATTAAACTCAATTCATAATTATGCTATTTAATGATGAAGCCAACTTCTCAAGCCAAGGTATTATGAATTTTCATAATAATCACTAGTGAACTGATGAAAATCCACATGCCACAGTTGCAGCACGATTCCAACAAACTTTTTCAGTTAAAGTTTGGATTGGTATCGACAATTATTTAATACGACTATTTTTCCTTCTTCAACGATTGAACGGTGATACATATCTTCATTTTTTTACAAAATGAGCTTCCCGTTTTTTTGGAAGATGTACTATCAACTCAAAAAAGATGACATAGGGTAAATAAGGAAACATCAAGAAAGATACATCTTCTTTAATCTACCAGCGATTACGCATGTGTAGATTTTAAGAATTATTTTGTTATTGAAAATAAAACACCACGAATAAATCTAAAATCCAACAAATATCTCGTGACAGTAGTGAGTCATTGTGCGCACATTGTACTGGAGTGGGGAGCGTATATGATGGCCGGTTGCAGTATATATGCTTCAGGTCCGCCCTTTTTGCCATTGCGCAACTGTCACGAGGGATTTGTCGAGCTGTAGCCGAAAAGGTTGCGGCATCTTTGTCGCATGACATCAAGGCGATTATCTTTTTGAGCGATTATATACATTTCCTTTGTTGTTTATTTTAACCATCGATTACCCGTAGGTGACCAGATGGTATAATTTGTGCAAATATTTAAAATGTGTTCTTGTATAATTGTTTGAAGAAATAAATTTACTGAAACCATTACTTCAATTCACAAAAAAACTGGTTAAATTTAGTTTTATATAAGAATTTCTTAATATGAATGTATAAAATAATTTATCAGGCATAAATGCTAAATGGCAATTATTTTTGAAAAAGTCTTGTAAATATGAAAAATCTTATACGTTTTGGTACCCTTATTTCAAAAAAAATAGTTTTTCTTTTCTAATGTTTTATTTCTATTGCTTTTTATGACAGCACAAATCGACATTTATTGGAATTTCTGCATAAAATGTGGATTAGATGTTTTGAGTTTTTAACTTTAAGAATTATGACATTATGTCTTGACTTAATAGTAATGTAAAAAATATGAACAATCAAAAAAATATAGCACAGGAAAGGCTAATTCAAAAGTTAGAAATTATGCTACATGATTTTTAATAAAAAGATTTCCATTTGCTTTTAAATGTTCGATGGCGATCGTTTGACATTTGACAATGCGACAGTTACGCACATTTTCTATCATTTGTTCATTATCACACGCCTTTTATCACACTGTCAATGAGCCTTACCTTGTAATAAAATATTAAACATCCAATTAAAAGCTCGTTTCGGTTTTTAGTGCTGTCTAAATCCATTTTTTTTTCTAAATTATGACTTGTTTTTAAAATTGCTTGTCAAAATATAAAATAGTAGTTGAGTAATATCAAAACATATTTTATTATGTATTTGATCTCTTAATTATCAACAGCATAGATTTAATTAAAAAAAGCCAGGAAAGGTTGGCGAATTATTTTACTTTACAATTGAAAATAGTTGCAGAACGCAATATCAGAGAATACTAATAAACATTAGATTTGCTTACAACTACTTGCTGGCTTAATTATTTTTACATCGCTCATATGTACTTAATAAATAACATCAAAAATTAAATACTTTCTATTCATATATTTAATTATCTTTAATTATTTTAAGGGAACATGTTTCGGCTGTAACAAAGTCATCTTCAGGTCTTAAAAACGTCGGTGGAAATATATGAGACAAAACCGGGCCATATAATGTATAAATTTATACGTTATATTTACAATTAAAATACTTATAGATGATTGTATCGTATATATATTTATAATAAGAATAAGATATAAAGAAGCGCTATGGAGAAATGATGGTATAAATGGTGTGGCATTTATCCGTCTTTATAGCGGTACACTCAAATATATATTTTTTTTTGTTACAATTTTGATTAGGCCGATGCACTTCCTAACAGCAGTGGAAATCGGCAATACTTGATGTGTAACGCAATGAATTAAAAGTTAATCAACTGTAATTCCAGTACACTGCAGTACATAGTACATTTATAGTTAATTAATCATGAATTCAAATCGTATGTTTGATTGCTATGAAGTTTCGGAATACAAAAGTTCTCGTATCAATCGAAACTTTTGCTCGATTCTATCCATAAGTACTGTATATATACTTTGTGTCGATGTCTATCACAAAAAATCTTTTTTTATGCATACACAACACACAAAAATAAAATGCTTAACTTGTAAATTAACGCTGCGATTTAATTCAGTTTAGTCTTTAGTGTGTGGCGCATGCTTAAAATTAGGAATATTATATGGAGAACAAGCGTGGTGGTGTACAGCGTTGCCGCATGGTAGTCACTCCATTACCATAGCAGCATTTTAAGTCATTTCTCCTTGACGACAAGTTTGAGTACCTGTCAATTTATCATCGAAATATGTCTAGAAAATTACTTTTACTAATTTTCGAACTTCTTACTACTTCGAAGGCAAGTGAATCCCCTGAAATCCAAAATTTAACCACCCCGCTTTTCTCAACGTCTGCAAATCCTATAATAGAACCAGGAAACCTTACTGACGTCTCGGTGTGCAAACTAACTCACATGGGACTTGATTTCACTGGAACAATCGGAAAGACTGAATCAGGGGTTCGCTGCCAAGCCTGGGCTTCACCTAAACCTCTCCATCCAGTTGACCCCAGCTACACTGATGATAAATTTAGCGATTTCTCCAAAGAGCGCGCTAAAAATTACTGTCGCAACCCTAGTAGGGATCCCACAGGGCCGTGGTGTTACACTATGGCCCCGGATAACATCTATGAAACATGTGGTGTTCCTCTATGTATATATACTGAGTGCCGGGTGAGCGGGCCGGGAATGGAATATGGGGGATCGACGAAACGAACAACTACGGGGAAGAAATGTTTAAAGTGGAATAAAAAACGGCCTAAAGTTAGAATTGATAATGAAGTTGTGTCTCGAGATAAATTTCACCAGTCCCTATTTCCGGATGAGCCTACTGCTTACGCAAAGAAGAACTGCAGAAATCCAGATTCCGATCCGGGTGGTCCTTGGTGTTTTGTTGATGGTGCTAACAAAGATGAGGTCGAGAAAGAGTACTGCGATATACCCTTTTGCCAAGAAGAACTTTGTTCGATTGTCGCCAGGGAAAGTAGGACGTACGACCATTATATCCGCTTCTCTGAAAGTCTGACAAATTTTACCTTTGGTGTTAAACTATGGCACCCCTGATTCTTATCTTACTGCAAATGTGAAATTACTCTTATCGTTATTTCCCTTGCGCTTAACTTCTTCGGAAATCCATACAATGGGAATTGGCCTGGAAATTTTTATTAGCAATACCAAAGCTGGTTTAACAGCGGGGGGTACTGGAAAAGTTGAATATGAAGATATCAAGGGCATGTTAAAAGCGTATGAATTTACTTATTTTACCTTGACATGGTGGCATAATATCATCACCCTCTTTAAAGAAGGGCGCAAAGAACCCGTATTTATGGCCGATTACAAGGGAAAAAATACCCTTTTGGGCCATAAGATGAATAAGTTCTTTTTTTATTCCGCGCAAGGTACTGATGTAGTTTTTTCCATGCCATACTGTGACGACAGCGATCACTGTGATGTTCATACTACGACGGGAGTTGAATTTCAAATGTATTTTCCTCTAAAGGAAGATACTGTTGGTTATGATATAAATTTCTATTTAAGAGGCGTACACTCAGTTTTCATTAAGCTGTCAGTCAGTCCAGTCGTAGAATACCCTAAAGTTGTAGTCATATTACAACGTACCGACAATTACACTAGAGTAGAGTTTCAAGAAACCAAAAAAATCTTCAACGGTAGTCTTGCAAGATGCCCTAACTGAAGATATACTCGACTATTGGAATTGGCAGGAATTTACATTAGGTATCTTCATGGGAGAATTGCAATTGTACATGACCAAAGATAAAGGTACTTATTCTGTGCTGCACGTTTCGCATGATGTCTTTAAGAAGATGCGCTGGTTCTCGCCTGGGTCGCAAAATTCCGTTGCTCATTGGACATTTTCCTGCATGCCGCCAGCTGATGCAACACCACCTTCGGCCTACCCACCGGAATGTGCTTTAAATAAGCAAGAACCCGATTATAATGGGACACAGGAAGTGACATCTAGTGGATTGCCATGCTTGCCATGGGGTAGTACTGATTTGGTACCGAAAGATGTAGTGAACGAACTCTTTGAGGATGAACAACGGAAATTTGAAGCGTGGAATTACTGTAGAGATCCAAAAAATGAACTGAAAGGTGACCATAAGTTCGGGGAAATTAAATTTGGTACAAAATTTCTTTCACCATACGTTATTTTTGGTAAAAATGATGTGTCTGTGAGCCATGTAAACGGCAGTTATTTTGGCGCTAATATGGATGTGGTATTCTCCATTTGTTGTAGAATTTCAGTAATCGTTCCATAATTAAAATTAGGAACTGTGACGAAAATCTCGATCTCTTTTGACGTTATAGTTCTACGCGCAAGTATTTTCAATTTAATATCGGTGTAGAAATAGTGAGTACCAAATTTAAGTCATAAAATCCTTATTTAAGTATATTAATACCAGGAGTAGCTTTTCTAATATCAACATTTTACCTTAGGCACATTTTGTTACACAACTTCGCAAGATTCTGAAGACGCTGACAGTCCAGTTAAGAAAGACTACTGCCATATACGCAAATGTAAATCAGCAGAATGCAAAGTAGCTGGAACTGGCAATGATTATATTGGGAAAGTTAGTACCACTCGTTCAAACAGAAGTTGTCAGAGGTGGGTATCTCCGACAATGTTGAAAATCCTCGATCTACCACTTCATAACACTTCTGTAAACAGTTCAGACACTTTAAACAGTACTAGCATGCCTGATATTATGAATGTTAGATCTTTGAATAATAACACAATGAAGGAAAGATACGATGGCGCAAATTTTGTGAAAAAGTTGATAGATTTGAATAATTTATTTGATCAAATGGGTTGCAAAGATAAATGGAAATGTTTGAGGGAATTATACGGAACAGGTGATAGCTTGAAGGCTAGAAGGGGTGAAATTGAAGGTGATGTTGTAATCCATGATAATGGAAGTCGATCTTCGAACAAGTCGGAAGATTTAGCTGAGCACTTACAAGGCGAAAGTGAATTTTACACTACAACTTTTGAAAAGGTGACTCTAATTTCAGAAACTACAGAAAATATGTTAATAAACAGCACTTCAAATTTAATAAACGAGGATAATGTATTGACAGAGAGCGTTGTAAACTTCACCATTGTTGAATCTGAGACAAACGATGATTTACTCATAATCACTCCCATTTGGGAAAATGCGATTTCTAATCCTACACAAACTCATCAGAATATAATAAATAATGTTACCTTACCATTTCTGAACACGTCTGATAACTCCTTAAACGTGAGCACCAATTTACCACACCAAAAAGAAGTTGCAACATTAGTTAATGACACGCGTGAACAGGAATCAGTCAAGGTTCAATTAGCAGATGAAGAGGAAACGCAAACTTCTAAATATGACTACACGTACATTCACAAAGTAGACCGTAAGTTATTGAACGAAACCCTCTACGCCGATATGGATTTGAAGAAAATTAAAAATTATTGTCGCAATCCTTCTAGAGATATGTCAGGTTGGTAATTAGTTAACTGTAGTTTCGGCACGGTAGTAAGGTTTAATGAATTTTCTGATAATTATTTGTAGGAAGTTGGTGTTATACAGAGGATCCTGAGGTTCCAATTGATTTGTGTCCTGTTAAAGATTGTGATAAGAGTGAGGAGTGTACTATAATTTTGAATGGTGATGGTAGAGGTATGATGTTTTATGACATTTAGGTTTAATTTTCACGAATATCTTCAATTGTTTTTAATATAATGTTAACTTAGACGGAAATATTGTTTGACAAGGGAGACAAATAGTGAATGATAGTTTATGGCTTGATATTCCACAACGGTTTTCATTAATTTCATGGCGTAACGGCCGGCCTTGAATCATTATCTTTGAAAGGCGCTTTAAAACACTTAATCTATTGAAGATATGTGACAATTGAAATTATTAATAACTTAAGAAAAAAAATTATCCAAAAATTAATACCTACAGGTCGGAAACTTTATATTCTTCCGCAATGGAAAGAGGCTGGTCTTCATGGTGGGCTTAGATTCTCAGTCAAGCAATGGAATCCAGATTTGGTAACCGGGTTAGCATTTGATATTCTTCCTCTCAAAGGCGTAGAGAGTATGAAATTAGAAATTGGTGCTAATAATAACGAAAAAATTGTTCTGCACTATAATTCTGAAATTGTCAAAGAGAAATCTATGCCGCACATTATCAGTTCGGGAAAATGGGAGAATTTCTGGTTGCAGATTAGAATCGGAGAAATCATGTTGGGTTTACAGGGTGTACCTCTGTCTTTATTTGAGTGGAAACATCCTAATTCAAGCGACGCCATGAACCCAATCTATCTCACGATGTCTACTATCAACGGTCATCCCCTGGCGCTGCATTTTAAATGTGACCAATGCCATACTGAGATTACGAACACTAAAATTTGGTCCAAGATATATCCTATTGGATTGTGGATGGACGAACAACCGAGACATCACACATTCAATTTGCATTTGCGCGGTACTGGGAACGTTTTGATTCCGTTGTATTTAATGCCAAATTCTGATCAATTCTATTCGATTGGGATCTCAGATAATGGGGGGATGATATTTTTATATAAACATATTTTTGGTTTGGCAAGCAGTTTGAAAACCTCATACACCAATAATTTTAAAATAACTGAAAATAACTGGACAATTATTGAGGTATCTTTCTCTGAGTATCGGTTAAATATCACTTCGAATGGGCAGAAGCTAATGTTTTACAAATCCAAGACGGCGATGCTGTTCTATTGGTTTTCCGTGGGAGTTGAAGATGGTACCATTACTTGGTCCGCTAATTGCGATCCTCTCGATATAGACGGCCCTCCTGTGGATGGGGGTTGGTCCAAATGGTCCTCGTGGATTTGCACTGTGTCTTGCGGTGGTGGCACTGGGTATAGAACGAGAACCTGCTCAAACCCTTCACCGAACATTTTTGGAAGATTGTGCGAAGGTTCACCTACATCCACTGGGGTTTGTAACGAATTTGTATGTGGAGACGTTAGCCCTGATACAATGGAAATTATCAGGGAACATTTAAGGACGAATTATACTAGTTTGGTGGTGAATGAGAAGGAATCAGTAGTGATTGAGAACAATCTAAGTATTTTATCGAAATTATCATCAGAATCTCCAGATGCTTACTACGAATGGACTTTTAATGGGGTTTTCCTGAAACCAGAAGCGAAACGCGTTAAATTCATTGGGAACGATATAGTGATAAGGAAAGCTAAGCCAAGTGATAGTGGAGTGTATGTTTGTATGTTCTTCCGCATTAATAAGCAGAGGTTAGTTTTCCAAGTGGTTACTTTAGCTGTAATTCCGAAAAAAAATCAAATCACCACCAGGGCTACACGCCAAACAACTCTAAGTTCCAAAGCTGTTGTTTTAGGCTATATTTATACAGCTTTAAAGCAAAGATGGACGCTAAACGGTTCCAACTACCTCGATTACGGTACTACGACTTTAGCGGCTGTAAGCCACGAGTATTTAAATCCTTTAAATGAAACTCATACCGGAGAATGGAGATGCGTAATAGAACAGGCGGATTTAGGCTTCATTTGGACAACCAATATCATAAAAATGAAAGTTAAGAAGGCGCCAAATTTCTTCACTAATATCATGGAAGATCAATTTACTGCGCCTTTATTTGCTTGGATGAAAACTGAAGTTAACGTTTTAATAGCGTTGATCTTTATAGTAATTTTCGTGGTAGGGAGCGTTGCGGTAGGTTTGTGGGCGTATCTTAAGTGGGGGAGACTTCCGGAATTGACCGAAGGCGCCCGAGTTAAGAATAGGAGATTTTTAAATGATTTTCTTGTAAGGGTAATTTATTTTCAGTTATTACATAAAACAGACTTACTACTAGTATTTTAAGTTTATTTAATTTTGTTTGACAGTTTACATATTTTGTGTATTACAGGCAATTGATTATTAGTAAGTTTTACTACTATCTTAATAAAATATATATAAATATAAAAAATAAATTTTCATGCCAATGATTGAATTTGAAGTTGTTGCGCAAATAAATGTATAGGGTTATTTTAGTATACTGAGTCGTAAATTTTATTTGAGTATATATTTTTAATTATTTCTTCAACCAATCTTCACAATTTTTTTGTTGCTACCAGCACTAAGGATTCATACGAACAATTATAGGTCTCTTTATCATAAAGCCCGCAACTGGATTCTACGTGATCTTGTATGTACTTCTCGCGAAGTTCTTCTGGTATGTAGTTTATGAACGGATGCATGTTAACCAGTGACCTTACCAAATCTGAAACAAACCGTTGAATTCCATTTAGGAAATATTTATCAATAAGGAAATATAAACATACTGATATTGTATAATTTTAGTCGTTGCGAAAGTTTATTGCAATTTGGCGCCATTATCCTTTTATTATTTAAATGTTCAACAAAAGTTTTTGATTAAAGGAAGTTTTTTATATTTATTTTATTTCTTTACCTTCGATATCTTCGCTCAGCATCGTTTTTTTTTCTGCTTTACATAATTCTACAGTCAAACCAGATTGTTCTATCAACTCCCTTACATACTCCTCGGCATGATCTGTATAATCTGTGAAAGCATTAGTGTTGGGTAGATACTTTGACCACGTTCCTTTTTCTGAATACTTTTTAAACGTCCTATGTATGGGAGTATCACTTAAAGTAGTTATAAAAATTTGTCCTCCAGGATTCAAAGCATCGTAGAATCTTTTGAATAGAGCCCTGAAATATTTACCACAATAACTAAGTATTTCTAATTGCTATAATATATTTAAAATTTATGTTCACGTTTGCTCTGGAATCCAACATTTACAATCTGTACTACTTACTTTTGGTCCTGAATCCAGTGTACGCAATAGAATGAAAAAATATGATCGAATTTTATGGATAAATTTGCAAAATCCTCGTCCTTTCCAGCATCCAGTTTTCGGTAATTAATTTTACTGGCGCTATTAGTACTTTTTGCATATTCAATCATTTCTTCCAGCAAATCCACAGCTTCTAATTTTTCTAAATGGTCTTGCACACGAGGGTACAACACTGTCTTAGTTACACATCCGTCTCCACAGCCAACATCTAAGATGTTTTCTTTATATTTCTTCCATCTCAATAAGTATGAATATTTCTCCAAGTATAAGGCAGCATCAGTTTTTGGTAGCTTAGCAGTTTTGGCATACAAATCGGTGAATTGCATTTTCCGTAGACCATTGAACCTTCTATATTCTTGTTGGGGTGATTTTTGAATGACTGTTTAATTATAGTCTGCAATTATTATATAACGTCTCATTGAAGTTGTGGAACCTCACCTCCTAAAAAAAAATAAGCGATTGATATCCTAGATACTAATGCATCTAGTTTGTTGCAATTTGAGGATATATCCACTTAAGATCAAAGGCACGGACAAAAATATCTTGTCTCTTCGCTGATTAAACTTGCAAATATATGTATGCTCAAAAACAACCAAATTGCTTTCATACCTCATAAAATAAATAAATAATATACGTAGGTATTTATGCAAACGGTCTTAACAATAAAATCTCCCAGACACTAAAAGAAAAAGCAGTTAATCTCTTTACTGTTCATCTCCTTGCATATTTACTTTGTTTTTATAAATAAAATTTATAATTTATTTATTAATACCACAATACATATAGACAAAAAAAGTAAAGGAGATGTGCAAGGAGATGAATATGAGATATAAATAATCAAATTGTTTTTACATCTGATGTTTGATTATCTTGCATATTTGCTTTTTTTATTTATATGTATTGTGGCAGGAGCCTGCTCCTCTTAAAGAGCCACGGAACCACGGCTGCACCATAGCAAATCACAAATTAATCATTAAAAAGTTTTTATTTTTTGTAAAAATACCGGCAAATGCACGTACACACACCCACACACACACACATTTAAGTATAGAACGAGCGTTGCGATTCCCAAGATTTGATGCGACGAAACGCGCTTTGTAGTTATTTATGCAAATAAGCGACAAACTGGGGCCACGTTAAGATGTTTGTGGTTTGTGGGGCTCCTCGCGCACCTAACGGAAGGGGGGAGGGGGAGGAGGGGGCGATCGCAGTATATGCAAATATTACATTGAAGTAGGGCTAGCCATATCTTGGCCCGCTGCCATTGGTTGATCATTGGTTGATCAAGTCACGTGGTAGTTAGCATATGCTTTCCTAGACGCGTCATCAGTATACGTCGGTGCTTGGCACTGTGGGGGGAGGGTCTCTGAAAGTAGAAGGGCCGTCAGACACTTAGAAAATGAAAATTTATTCTTAGCCGATAGTGTAAATTATGTTTTTCTTTCTTCAGATAGCGGCTTTTGTGCACAATTTAATGAAAAATTTACTAATTTAACTTTTTTTTTTTTAACGTTTCGACAAATTTTTTTATTGACTTCAGAAAATGCCTTTTACATTAAACATTTAACAACACAACACAAACATTTTAAAGTAGTATGCTACACACACATGAAGGGTCCACGGGAATAACGATCAAAGTCCATTTTTTGTGAAAATGAGATAAGGGTGCCATTTTGTAGGAAATTCTGAGTATTATAATAATGCGCGTTCAAATTATTTCAAAAACGGTCGTAGTCCGTAGAAATCAAAGTTGTTATAATGTAGTTTCGTGTTAAACCTTTAAGTGTCAAACTTTAAAATTCATTTATCTCTTAATGTATGAATATGGACTTTGATCGTTATTCCCGTGGACCCTTCACATGTTAGTAAAGTACGTTGACAAATAAATTTGTTATTCATTAAAAAAAAATGTAAATTTTAATGTTAAATTATAAATTTTCTTTCTAGTTAATCAGATGTTCATTTCTTACATGTTAAATCTTATGACATTGGTGCAGAATTATAAATATATGCTTTAAAGGGTTATATGGTACTCTTGTTTATATATGTTACAATTAATAGTAAGTTATTCAACCGATTGGAAGTACTATCAGCGTAAAACCCCATTTACGCTGCGCGCCATCTAAGAGACACCGAAAGGTAATTCAGTCGGTTAAATAACTATTAAGATATATATACAAGGATATTACTTAGAATTAATAGCATCCAGCGGCGGCTGATGCTTACGTTTTACAAGGGCCATTGCAATGATCTAATTTCTTCGTATAAGTTCGTAACATATGTATTTCGGACGATAGCACACGAACTTCAATCATTGTACTGGCCTCGCCTGTGACGTATGCACCAGCCGCAACTGGTAACATCTACAATTAATTGTATGATGTAGCGAATATTCGCATTCGCGAATATTTGCATGTTTTTAAATATTCGCATTCGCATTCGCATTCGCAATAAATAATGCGAATATTGCGAATAAAAAAGTTACCTTTTAAAATGGATAATTTAGAAAAAAAAAGTAATATTTAAATTCATTGAGATTCTAAAACAACCTTTTGGGCACAAATTTGCAGTTTACGTTAGAATAACCATCAATAACTTCAAAACTAAACTTGAATTGACAAGAATAAGACGTAAAAGTCGAAATATTCGGTTGTACTTGGCTAGTTTCGCTGCGGTGATGGAGACATGTTAATTTCCTGCGTGTGCGCATAAACGCTTAATGCAAGTGTTAGTATAGTTGTAAATTAAGAGCTAATAGATGGCGTTAGTAAAGTTAAAAAAATTAATATTTGTATTCGCATTCGCATACGTGAATATCTAGTGCACATGTGCGCATTCGCATTCGGGAATGTTTAAAATCACGTATTCGGTACATCGCTATGCCACTGCATGTAATTTTGCTTGAGCCCAGGTTCACAATGACGAAGCTAAGTTCCGTCACCAGTAACAATTTAAGTTGATACACCGTCCCTCAAGTTCAAAAACGCACGGGAACATTTTACATCAAAATTAGCTTTAAAAAGTTTGGAAAATCATTTTTGAGAGTTGTTTTAGTCGTATATCATCCATTATTAATGTTTGTTAGTGATTCTCTGTTTAAATTTCTTTGTAAATAAGTTTTTCTAAGTACTGTAGTGTCATGTAATCATGTCGGAAAACGGTAGCATTGATACGTTGATGATGTGTGATCATGCGTGACGATGTAGCGAATATTCGCATTCGCATGTTTTTGAATATTCGCATTTGCATTCGCAATAAATATGCAAATAAAAAAATTACCTGTTAAAATGGATAATTTAGAAAAAAAAGTAATATTTAAATTCATTAAGATTCTAAAACAACCTTTTGGGCACAAATTTGCAGTTTACATTAGAATAACCATCAATAACCTCAAAACTAAACTTGAATTGTCAATTGTCAAGAATAACACGTAAACAGACGAAACGATTCAGTTATACTTGGCTAATTTCGCTGCGGTGGCGGAGAAATTTAATTCTCAGCGTGTGCGCATAAGCGCTTAAAGCAAGCGTTCATATAGTTGTAAATTGAGAGCTAACAGATGGCGCTAGTAAAGTAAAAAGTAATATTCGCATTCGCATTCGCGAATATCTAGGGCACATATTCGCATTCGCATTCGCGAATGTGTAAAATCACGCATTCGTTACATCACTAATACAGGCCACGTAAGTGGTTCATTAAAAGTTTATGATGTACCATTATTCACTTATATTTGAGATTTTGGCACCATTTTCTGTTCGATTGGAACTGTAAATGTGAAATACTTTAACCAAAATATCACTTCTAGTTGACCGGAAATGGACGTCACTTTTAATTTGACATTAATCCCATGCGGAAGTAGCTACAAACATTTAAAGATAGGGCTAGTTAGTCTGTTTAACAAAAAGTCGCTCATATAATTTCGAATTAAAATACAGTGAGAAACAAAGTCATATATTTTCAAATGCAGAAAACTCATTTTTTTTTTTTTAAATAGAACACCCTATCTAAAAAAAAGAGTTTACTGAATTTGAAAATATGTCACTTTCTTTCGCAGTTTTGAACGCTCTGTATGTTAGAATGTAATGTGCGCGTGCCGTTTCTTAGAGTTATATCTACATTCATAATGTAGCAAATTTGGAGTCTCTATTTGCAGTATTACCCGTAGTTTCTGAATGATGCAATGATTATTACTAAAAAAAAAAAAGAAAAGCTTAAATGTCAACATGTAGCTACAGGAATAGCTAATGAAGACTGACGTATTTATGGTCATAGAATCCAAAAATGAATAAAAAAACTACATCATTATATTTAAAATAACAAAGGTGAGAGGAAGAATGATATAGAAGATTAAAAAAATTATTTTCGTTAAAGTACGCATATGAAATAGCTCTCTGGGAGTTTGACCTTAGAAAGAAATATTTTTATTGATTATTCTCTTGCGTGCGTTCAGAAAACGTTTCTGAACACACTATCTTATAGTGTAGTTTGGAGAAGGTTTGCGATAACCCCAAATCGTTCTATTTTAAATATCACGCAGGTACAAAGTGTGCCAGGCAAAGAAAACGTAGTAATAAATAGTGAATGGTTCAATTCGCTTCAAAATGTATGACTAAATCTTATGCTATATTACCCTAGATGGCATCACGTAACGGCACAAAAGGGTATATAGGGAAATTTATCGCTCACTACTGGTCATGCGTTCTTAAGACTGTAAACAAAAAGAAGATGACAAGTCAGTCACAAAAGCAAAATTGCTAAATCAAATTTGGCCAATTCTTAAAAGTAAAACAAACCGGAGCTTAGTAATAGATTTTCTTTATTTTCTTTCGATATTTCACAAATTTTTATGTAATAAAAGTAGCTACATACAAAAGTAGTAAATTTTTAAGTGAATATTTAATGGTCAATTATTTCTTTAACAAATCTGAATATTCCTTTGTTGCCACCAGCACTAAACATTTATACGTCAATCTGTAAATCCCAGTCTCTTTATCATAAATACAGAATTCACGAGTGCCTTCTATGTGATCCTGTATATACTTCTCGCGAAATTCTTCTGGAATATAGTTTGTGAATCGATACATATTAAGCATTGACCTTATGAAACCTGAAACATGTCATCGAATTCTACATGTTTACATGTCTATCCAAAAGTGAAATCATGTAAAGGTAGGGGATATATGTATATAGCATAATGTTAAATTTTGTTGAAGTCTATTTGGAATTTGATATCTGAATAGACTTGGATTGGGAAAGGTGTAATCGAATTTTTGCTGTACATGACATTGAATGAAGCATCGGACGCAGGTACGGTTCGGTAAGTTCCGCAGCAGTGCACCGATAAGTAATTGAAATGTACAACAAAGCTTTTTAAGAACACAATGGTGTTACGGACTTTTTGTGTTTGTGTTATTTCTTTACCTTCGTAATCTTGGAGTGGTGAGGTTTTGTCTTCTGACGTACATAATTCTACAGTGAATCCAGATTGTTCTGCTAACTTCCTTACATATTCTTCGGGTTGATCGGTGTAATCTGCCAAAGCAATAAGGTTGGGTATGTATTTTGACCATGGGTCTTCCCCTAAAAGTTTTTTAAGTGTCCTATGGAGGCTGCTATCACATGCGAGTGTAATAAAAATTTGACCGCCTGGATTCAAAACATTGTAGAATTTTTTGAATAAAGCCCTGGAACATTCACCGCAAGAAATATTTTCAATTATACCAAAATTCAAAATCTGTACTACTTACTTTTGGTCCAGAATCCAGTGTACGCAATAGAATGAAAAAATATGATCGAATTTTGTTGGAAAATTTGCAAAATCTTCGTCTTTTTCAAAATTCATTTGTCGATAACTAATTTTATTGAGGGAGTTAGTACTTTTTGCATATTCAATCATTTCTCCCACCAAATCTACGGCTTCCAGTTTTTCCAAATGGTCTTTTACATGGGGGTACAACACTGTCTTAGTCACAAACCCGTCTCCACAGCCAACATCTAAGATGTTTTCCTTATAGTTTTTCCATCTTAATAAGTGTGAATACTCCTCTAAGTATAAAGCAGCATCATTTTTTTGTGGTGATGCAGTTTTGGCATATAAGTCGGCGAATTTCATTTTTGGGTGGATTATAGATGTTTTTGTTGGGATGACTTCAAAATGTCTATTAGACTGCGCTCTGCGATAACTACCTTTACTGAAAAGAATGAATTTTGTTTGTTTGAATTTAACAAACAATACATAGAAAACAGATTAAACAAGTAAACATGGGAGGAGACGAACAGTAAACAGAATAGTTATTTTTTACTATTGCGTATAAGACTTAATTTGGAACTTGTTTTTATGAGCCTTGAAAACAAAGAGAAAAGAATTTTAAAACCTTTTGTATTAAAGTTAAAGCGAGATGCTTCCAGTTACACCGGTTCAAGCATTAATTATATAAGAAGATTTAATCCAGCGATTAAAATTTATTAATAAGACATTTCTCAAGCCTAACAAAAACGATCAAGTTTCTAGAAAACAAAAATTTAGAAGTAACTGAATCCCTTCTGTAGTGTATTTTTAGTTTAAAGTAAATAAGAATTGAAACTAACACATAGATGTTCTGTGTTTATTCGAGACCGGCTACATGCAGAGTGGTTTTTCACAAAATAGGTGTGCACATACATTTACAGACATGCATTACACAAAAAGTATACGTACCACAAAAAAACATATATAAAATATAAATATGTATACATATAGGTATTTAGGATACAGGGTATCCTACACCCCTTCCCTTATTGCGCCATTTTTCCTCCGAGTAGCGATCCGGTGGTCTGGAAATTCTAGGCGTTCTTCGAAGTGGTAGCGTGGAGTTGATAGGTTCCATTGCAATGGATTCAGCTTCCTTGGTTCTTGAAATTAAAGGTTCAACATTCTCCAAAGATTGTATGGGAGGCGTATTATGATTTTCAAATAATGATGTATGATGTTCATATGATTGAATTTGATTTACGTGACGTCGATACATTTATTTTCAGAACTGATTTCATAAAAAAGATTACCCATTTTGCATAAAATAGTACCAAATTTCCATTTATTATCTTTTGTATAGTCTCTAAAAAATACCTTTTGCCCGATGCAAAATTCTTTAGTGGGTTTTGAAATTTTATTATAATTTGTTGTTGATCAAATACTCTATTAGGTATATTAGGGACCATTAGATCTAATCTTGATCTTAAATTACGTTTGAACATGAGCATTGCTGGACTTTCCCCTGTCGTTGAGTGAGGTGCTTTGCGATAATGTAATAAAAAATTATTTAATTTTGTTTTTAAATCTTTAGTATCGTCAAAAGAACGTAGAGCTTTCTTAATAGTTTGAACGTAACGTTCAGCTTGTCCGTTTGACGATGGATAATAAGGTGCAGACGTCATGTGTTTAATACCATTTACCTGCATAAATTGTTGAAATTCATAAGATACCAATTGAGGTCCATTATCAGATACTAATGTAACAGGCAATCCATACCGTGCAAAGCAATCCCGTAAATTTTCAATGGTTGTTTTCGTTGTTATCGACTTCATTGTGTACACTTCAACCCATTTAGAGTAGGCATCCACAATGATTAAGAAATAATGTCCAGCATAAGGACCAGCAAAATCAATATGAATTCGTTGCCACGGACCACTAGGATAGAACCAGGGGTGCACTGGTGCATTCTGAAGCTGATTGGCCCGCCTAATACAGTGTACGCACTGTTTAGCAATATTTTCTATATCATGATCAATATTATGCCAGTACACATAGCTACGAGCCAAACCTTTCATCTTCACAAGGCCCAAATGACCCTGATGTAATTCATTCAGTACACTATCACGTAGACTCTTTGGTATTACAACTCTAATACCTTTCAAAATACACCCCTGCTCCACAGAGTATTCCCCATATTGATTGACATCAGGATTTCCTGTTCCCAAAATTGAGCGATAAAGTGGTATTAACTCAGAATCCTTCCTTGTTTCTCTAGCAATAATTTTTGGGTCTATTACTGTGTTAATTTGATTAATTTGAAAAACTTGTGGTTCGTCCACGATTGCATCATTTGCATATTCAGTGGGAAATCTCGAAACAAAATCGGCATTAGAATGACATTCTGTTTTACGATATTTAATAGTATAATCCAATCCTTGCAAAAAAATTGAATAATGTAATAATCGCGTAGCCGTTAAACAAGGTGCAGATTTATTATTTGCAAAAATTCTTTCGAGTGGTTTATGGTCCGTATATAATATAAAATGTCTACCATACAAGTAATTAAAGAATTTTTTTAACACCCCAGTAAATGGATAATGCTTCTTTATCAATTTGCGAATAATTTTTTTCGCTTTTATTTAGCGTACGTGATGCGAATGCAATAGGTCTTTCACTCCCATCTGGAAAAATGTGGGATAAAACGGCTCCAATGCCATAACTAGAGGCATCAGTTGCTAATACTAATGGCAAGTTTGGGTTGAAATGAGCTAGAACGCGATTTGAAGCGATTTCTTTCTTTACCAAATCGAACGCTTCCTGACATCTTTCATCCCAATTAAATCTAACTCCCTTTTGAAGCAAATGGTACAGAGGCTGCAAAACCATTGCCATGTTGGGTATAAAGCGACTATAATATGTGATTAATCCAATAAAAGATTTGACTTGACTTTGATTTTGAGGTGGTTTAGCCCTCGAAATTGTATTAATTTTATCTTGAGTTTTGTGTAACCCTTTAGCATCCAATACATAGCCTAAATAAGATATCCTTTCAGTTAAAATTTCACATTTTTCTTTTCTTAAATAAATATTTTGTTCGCGACAGATTTGAAAGAACCTTTGCAAACGACGCAAATGCTCTTCCAAACTCGGAGATGCTATTTTAATGTCATCATAGAATACTTGCAACCCCTCAACATTACTGAAAATCGATTCCATATGCCTCTGCCAAAGTGCTGGCGCATTAGCAACCCCGTACATTAAACGATTCACCTTATACAATCCCTTAGACGTATTAATTGTTAACAACTTTGCAGTCTCATCTGTTACAGACATGTGCATATAAGCCTCACGCACATCAAACTTGGAGAAAATCACCCCATCCGATAATTTTGATAAAATTCTTCTATATTGGTATAGGATAGATATCGGGCTCAATAAATTTATTCAATGTAACTCGATAATCGCCACATAACCTAATCTGACCAGTATGCTTAACGATAGGACTATTGGAGTTGCCATTCAGAAAAGAAGTTTTAGTAATTAATCCTAAATTTTCTAATCTATCTAATTCGTCTTCTACCCTTGATTTAATCGCGTAAGGTACGGCGCGTGCTTTACAAAATACTGGTTTAGAATTAGATTTAATAAACAATTCGGCTTTTTCGTTTTTTAGGCAACCAATTTGTTCTTCAAAAATATCTGAATAATTATTAACAAGTTCATTTATTTCCGCTTTAACGTTAATATTCACATTTTTAATTTCTGCCCAATCTAATTTTAATTTATGCAACCAACTACGGCCTAAAATTGTATCCAAATTATCCTTTATGACATAAATATCATCTATAAACTCCTGATTTTTATATGCTATTTTAACCGTTGCAAATCCCAAAACTGGTATTCGATTTCCATCATACGTTTGTAAAATTACATTGCATTTTTTTATAGGTACATTAAGTTTATGTTCTTTAAGACATTTTTCCGAAATTAAAGAATAAGTTGCACCCGTATCTAATTCCATTTTTACATTTCTGTTTTCAATTTTAACATCAAGGATAATTTTAGGAACTAGGTTACGTTTTTGATCTCCCTGCAGCATTAACACTTCTGCAACTGCCCCTGCGTCATCGACCACATTTACAGATTTACTTGCCGCGAATGAGGATTTTTTTCTACAAACTTTAGCTAAATGACCAACTTTTCCACATTTATTACATTTGTAATTGCTAAACCAACATTCTGAAGGATTGTGATTATTTTTACCACACCGATAGCATGAAATATTCACGTTCCGGGTTTTTTTGTTTGCTACGCTATGGGTTACCTTACGTTTTTTATCATAATTGCTGTTAGAAATTGTTTGCACATGAGTTTTATTAATATTAACACATTCGTTACCTTTAAGATTATGAACACCCCAGCAAAGCTTGTTCATCAGCTAACGCTTTTTTAATAACCAAATCTAAAGTTAAATTATCGGTTCGCAAAAAATAATTTTGGGTTTGCTCATTTCTTATACCATAAATAATTTGATCTCTTAATTCTTCATCTAATCTACCTTCATCTTGAAAATTACAATTTACTGATATTTCTTTTAAACTCGATAAAAAATCAGCAAACGGCTCTTTTTCCCCTTGTCTACGTGAACGAAAACGTTGCCGCTCCGTACAAACAAGTGGTTTGGGGTTTAAATAATTACTTAATATTTCTTTAATTTGTTCAAAAGTTAATGCTGAAGTTTATTGGTACCGTTAGTGTTCTTAATTTAGTATAAGTACTAGCCCCCATACAACTAAGAAAATATTTTACCTTTTTTTCTCCAGCCAGCCCATATGCGTCCACAAAACATTCGAATCTCTCGATGTAGCTATTGAATTCTTCGTTCTCCGGATTGAATTCGGAAAAAAGCGGAGTTTGTTTGGCCATTTCGGGAAATTTTGCTTCTCTTGGGTCGATGAATGAATTTTCTTTCTTCAGTTTTCCTTATTCTTCTTTGTATTGATCCAATCTTCTCCAAACAATCGTTTATTTTTTTTCTTCCGGATACGTATAGTTCCTTAGTTTTGTCGTTTAATAACTTTCTTTTATTTTTGTAACGTAGGTTTCTAATAATACTTTTATAATTAATATGTAAATCCTCGTCGCCACTTGTAGTGTATTTATTATAATTTAAGTAATAAGGAACCAACACGTAGATGTTGTGTGTTTATTCGAGGCTAAATGCAGAGTGTGTACAAAATGTCCACATTCACAAACAGGTATACAAAAAGTGTATGTGCCACAAAACACATGCATATATATAAAACATTACATGTATACATATATAAAGTTTTGTATCTATGATACAGGGTATCCTACACAGACGAAGGGGAATACACAACATATTACTAAATATATGACATCCTGAAGAAAGATTAATTTCCCCGAACAAAAATTACAAAACACGAGGTAAGCGTCAATTAACAATAAGATATAGTTAATAATTTTTATAATCTTATAAATACCATTTTGATCTAGAATGGCTTAT
Source organism: Protaetia brevitarsis (assembly GCA_004143645.1). Taxonomy (NCBI): domain Eukaryota; kingdom Metazoa; phylum Arthropoda; class Insecta; order Coleoptera; family Scarabaeidae; genus Protaetia; species Protaetia brevitarsis. Next base: position 1,093,486 of record RXPK01000039.1, read on the forward strand.
CATAATGGTTACAAATAACAATAATTAATATTTGACATGTACAATATGCAACTAGGCATACACATTAAGTTCTAATCACTTCTTTCTATGTTTTAAAACTCTTTTAAACGAGTGCTAAACTAACTAAATTAGTTGAAATTATGCCTAAGAAAATATAACAGTATTTATGTATTTGATTACAGCTCTATTTTTGATTTTCCAAAAGTAGAAAAACGCGTACCTACTTATTCCGTTATTTTAAATGGGACACCTATATATTATTTCATTTTTTAATTCTACGAAGAAAAATAACATCATTTTAAATAAGCAACTATATGTCTATCTGTAATAACAACGGTGTTACTTACGCTTTGTAGAAAAAAAATGACTCTGCAGCAAGCTTTCGGTTAAGGCGGCGTAGTTTGTAGTATTTTTTATTGCAAATATGTACAGCTCCTACCAAAAAAAAAGTTAACGACCTACGCGCAATGTATGTGGCGAGCGCATTTAGGATGAACTATAGTTTTTACTACTACTGCAGCTTATCGGTGTAAATAAATGTTATGTATGATTCGTTGTGTATTCATCCGACATAGGATTTCTTGTTTTTATAATTTAGTTTTTGTTATTAAGACATAAATAAGCACGCGTTGAAATAATATTTTTATGTATTCCTTGGTAAAATAGATTTTCTGTTTCTGAATGTTCTTATTGATTTATTAGAATACCTTATTTCGCATATATACGGCCAATATGGAATATAGTGGATAGACAAGTTTCTTTCTTTCATTTTTGTAATTTTTAATTGTAACATTTAGCAAAAAGTGAATTTGAATATAAATAAAATATATAGTTTTCAATAGTAAATGCAAGGATATACTTTACTAGTAACGTATCATACATATACACATGTGATACTGTAATAACAAAATGTTCTCACTATAAATTTATTTTATTGTTTCATCTAATTATAACATTTGCATAAATTCATTTCTTCAATCTTGAAGCATCCAATGTCTCCAGTGCCCATTATTTTCGATTACTTCCTAGAAGTTTCTCATAGTTTATCTGCATTTTCTGGAATCAAGTCTTTATATGTATATAAATATCTCTGTTTTTCAGTACAAAATGCCCGGGATTTCAAAATTTTATTTTATTTTGTTCAGTACAAATTATTATAATTATTTTTAAATTTATGTTTTCAATTTATATTATTAATTAGCTTGTCCGTTTGCGATTTTTTCTTTTCCTTTTTTTCAATAAAAACAATTACAATAATATAGCGGTTTCAATACACCCAGCCACCTCTCTGATAAGTGAAAGAATACTGTGAAAAGTGACTAAAACTCCTACATTCTAGGTGGCACGGGACGCTTCAATGAGCACCAGATCGTCTGTCAAAATCGTACTCGGGACGCTTACTAACGAATAGGCAGTACTCACCTAACGGGCGCATCCTCAAAGCCCCTTCTCAGATTATTAAAATTTGAAAAAAGTAATTATCGAAAATCGATGTAAAAACACTAACTGTACAAACAAAAGAAATGTTTCAAACAAAAACAAGATTAAATCTATATTTAGTTACCAAATGCTAGGTTTCATCATCATTGAGACTCTTTGATCACAAGGTACTGCTGTGGTAGACACCCCGTTCTTCGCGAGTGTATTTTTAGTTGCATAGATTTTGGCTTGTTTACTCCGGTCTGCCATTTGTCAATGTTCCGAGAGGGTTTTCGCAAATTTAGATTTATTTTATTTATTAATTAGTTAAAGAGTTAATTGTTTGATTTATTTAATTAAATGTTCAGTTTTTAAATTAATTCCATTCAATTTTATGTCTTTTGAATGTTGGCGTATTGTTTGTACGTCTGCGTTGCTTTTGTTAGAAAAACGACTGTAGAATTTTGTCAGGCAGTTGCTTGGTCGACTGTTACCGTGAGTACACATATTTTTGGGGTATCATTGTTTGCCATTTTGTATTTCATTTTGATTCGCATAAATTGTCTTTTATTTCGTCCATCAAGGAATTCGCTTTATAATAATTGTTATTATATTGATGTGTGCACATTATAGATATAAAATCATTTATTATTTCTGTGCAGGAAGATATGTTTTCTGTTTAATTTTTCTCAGTATATTTTAAAGTGTTAGTTTTTCCGTTTTTCTATTTTGCTGTTTCGTTTTTAATTATCAATCACCTCGGTTGGGTGAATAGAAGCATTGTTCTTGCATTTAGTTTTCATTTTTGTATAATTTCGTGTGTTTGTCCACGAATTTATTTTATTTTGTTGTAACCACGTGGATTGTATTGGTAGAATTAGGATTATCTTCCTGAACAACCAAATCTTTTGCTTTGTATAGAAAATAGCATTGTCCTATTGTAATTTAGAATCAAGTGCAGTTTTTTTATTTTTGGCCAGAACCCTCAGTTCACAGTTTTTTTTTCTGCCATTTTGTAATTAACCCTTTTTATAATAAATTTTTGATTGTTAATTATCTTCGTTGGGTTAAAAATTCTATTCTTTTATTTTAAATTTAAACCTTTTCAATTTTTGGGGTATTTAAGAAAGTCAGATTTCTTTCGCTCACAATTTACTTTTCGTGGTTAGATTCAAGTTTTATTTCGCGAGGGTAACTCTGAGGTTAATTGTTCTTTTGCGCCCTTTAAAATTTCCGTTGAGCTAGCTTATTTAATTTTCTTTTTCATTTTAAAAACCCTTTTTGCAATTTCAATTAATTCAAACAGTACCCAGCAGTACGTATGTTGGAATCAGTAAATACTATATAAAACAAATTATTTAATACAAAAATACGTATTCGAACTTTCCTGGCATTTTAAATGACTATGAGGTTATGGAAGTGTCAGATTAAAAATTAATTAAACTAAAATAACGGCGCCATCTATCCGTGAACAGCAGAAACTAAAATTTTATAGCAAACGATCATCTGTGATTATCGATATTTGTTAAAAACAGCTATATTATCACAGACCAACTCAGTGATTTTCATATACAACCCTTAAATATTAAGATTTCAAAAATAACTAACTAAAAGGCCTTTGATATAAATCTAACCCCAAATTAACGTATAGTGAAATAAATTTGAATTGAATGGAAACTGATTAATTTTTTTCTGTCTTAGGTGAGATATACTTAATGGAATACTGACTTGGAGAGGACACGTCGACTGGCAATTCTCTGGGTACTGGATGGAGTTTCGGTTGGACGGGCCCCCGGTCTCGGTCAACAGTCAAGTCTTGGACCGAGACTGGGGGGTCAAAAGTATGGAATTGTATACTGGCCGGGAATCTTCGTAGGAAATTTTTATAGGAAATTCTTGACAATTGTGCAGGTATAGTAAGGATTTAAATATTCAGGAGTTATATAATAATAATAATAATAATAATAATGTCTTTATTGTAGTTAGGAGAGAATCCAAAATAACAATTACACAGCATGAAAAAGCATAACTACAATCGCAAGGCGAAGTTCAGTAAAACTGCTCTTACACTTAACCTTTGCCCAGGGCAGTTTCTGAGCTGTATCCAGACCTAAAGCCTGACTGAAATTCTGGCAAAATGTTCCTCAACGAAACATAATCTTTAATTTGAGCACAAACAACCTTTTCAAAAATTTTAGATAGAGTGGGAAGAATACTTATCGGACGCAAATCCCCGGGACACCTTGGATCAGTAGTTTTCGGCAACGGATGAACAACAGCAAAACCCCAACACTCCGGAAATACTCCCTCTATTATACAGGAGTTGATTAAATGCGTGATAAAGGGAATAACAACGGGACAACAGAGCTTGATCATCTTAAGACTGAGGTCGTCAAAGCCAATAGCATTAGAATGCATACTTAAAATGATTTTGCTGATAACAATCTCATCAACAGGTGTAAAAGAAAATTCAGAGTTAAACATAGGGTTCTTTGTATAGTGGGTAACCAGCTCACGAACGTCTGTATTGATAGGAGAGGGAGCACAATTCAGGAAATAATTATTAATATCATTAGGATTATATAAAAATGGTGGAAGTTTAGAAGATGCTCTTTTTCCCACGCCTAAGTGACTTAAGCTACTCCAGAAGGAACTATGATCCTTCGTTCTAAATAAATAATCAAAATAAGCCTTTCGATACTCTTTTAGGTAAACACTTGGAACTTTAATATTTTTTTGAAAGTGTGGCATAAAAATCGTTATAAGAATTCGATACAACCGTCGTCTCTCGTGGCCACAGGCAGAATGAGGATTCAAACCAGATTTTCCAGTAAACAGCCTTCGATTGTTATCGCTAACAGGTAGGCCAACCTCAATATCGAAAGATATCGCTAACCGACATTAAGATACCGTTATTGTCTCTAGTTTGAGGGGAATACGACAAAAGTTACCAAATAAACATCCGGAAGAATGAAAAATCTCCGAGTAAAATATAATAGGAAACATAAACTATACCAGGTAAGCTTGAATTAACATAGAAGTTTACATTATAATAAAGCAATATTTAGCACCTAATGCTAATATTGTCCATTCTAAATAGCTATTTTTAACAAATTCAAAATTCGCCTGTAAAGTAGGCAATTGAACACACGCCTGACTTTGCGATTACTTCTTCATTTGGTTTGGAAACCTGTACTAAATGACTCTAAATTAGATTCCATACCTTAGATACCATAGCAATATATTCCGCTTTAATGCAGTTCAAACATTTTCAATAAGACTTAAGTCCGGACTATTTTGAGGCCAGGTCAATACTTGTTAAATAAATGTTTGCGGAACGTGTCCATTCTTGCACAACTTGTGATTTCTGCACGAGACAGTTATCGTGCTGAAACACAAAATTGTCCTCATATTTACCGATGGCATCATCAGATTTATAAGGATGCCTTGATTTCTGCAACACCTACTGCTTTCATTTCAACTATTCAGTGTTCTAATTTTTTTACCATTAAAAATATAAGAGAGACCTAATATTAGTGTCGAGATATACAATCGCAGACAAGAGTTAATTCCAATTTATTTTTCAGTATTAGGTTTGTTGTAAAAAAGCAATGATAAGCTAACTATTTAGAAAGTATTGAGAGATAATAAAAAAATAAGTTATGCAAAATTTTAATTGAAATGTTTTATTAATTTTATTATGAAAGAATATGCGTATGACATTTGTCCGTAACTGCATGTATTTTAGTTATGTGAGGCTTTAATGAAAAATATGTATACATATGTTATAAGAGACGAATATCAGATAAACACAAATGCTTCCCTTTGCGGTTTTTGCCGCAAACTAGTTGCGCCTTAAACTGAATGGAGACCCTTATTTGAAAACTAATAATAATAAATCAAGGTCGTCAAAACAAGTTAGACAATTTACCAAATGAATAACGGGCATAAAATATAAATTTATCAAATACGAGTAAATATTACGTATGTGAGCTACTCTTCGGCTGGTATGAATAAAATTACTTCCAATAAACACAGTTATATGTATAGTTCAACCTGAGAATATATAATCAAAATCGCGATTCAGATTGTTAACCTTTTGTGGAGGAACTGTACATACATATTTGCAATAAAAAATACTTAACTCTGTTATGGTCAGTGCTTGTATCGTGCAATGCAATAATAAGTCATAATTGCTACTATTATTACTATTACTATTATTATCTTGTTGTATACCGTGTTCTTAGAAGACTCACGGCGTCCATCCACGTTCTTCTCCATGTGTAGAAGTGCTATTCGTTGCCTAACCAGCTGCTGTTTCTCATAGCAATCCCGCATGAACTCACCGCTGTTTTCCAAATCGTACAATTCCTGGACCAATTCGAACACATCCTCAGCGGTTATAATTATGGCGTCCGCATCTTTTTCCTCTGCCTGGTTCAGTTGGTCGTCCAATATCCTGATCTGCTCATTATGAACGTCTACAAGATTCTTGTAGCTCCTAATTAGGTTTTCATCCCCACTTGGGCCGCGATTGTTCTCGCTAATATTAAAAAAAAGGGATATCAGCAAGTTCGTGTTGTATTCTTTTTGTACAACTTACTTATTTATGAGATACTGGATGTACTCCTGATATGTGTCATTGTACACAGTGATGGCATTATGCCTGAGGAAATGAGCAAATTTCGCCATGGCCTTCTGAATCGTCTCTTTCTGCTGCTTCAAAGACTCCTTTTGTTTCTTCAAGTCTTCAATCGCCATGTCAATTTTGGTCCTAGCATCTGTTTCGTTCCCGATGTCCACGTTCACTTTTTCGTTTATTTCCTGATATAGGCAAAATTTCTTGTCGGAATAAATTCGTTTGTGTTGCAAATTCGTATGACCGCAATCGCAGCGGAACGAAAGTTTATTTTTGGTCAGGGCAGTTAGAAGAACGCGCGATTCGAAAAACCCAAAATAGTAAGGGTCGGCGCAAATCCGTTTGTAATGCACATTTCTGATGCCTTCAACCTGCAAATAAGTTACAATTTTATGTATTTTACATTTTTAAATTTATTTTTATCGGTTTGTTAGTAAAAATGCTATACCGGGTGAGTCAATAGTCCGATATCGGTCAATATTGACTTTAACATTTCTCATAAAAGATTTTTCAATGTGGCTTCATACCCGACGGAAAGAAGTGCACGTTCTAAAAATATTTTCACGTTCACGGGGCGTATCAATTTTCCAGGACCATACTCAACTTAATTTTTTCAAATGAAATGTTCGTTTCAAATTTCGAATGCAAGGTTGCCAAGTTATTTAACTTTTTACATAAAATTTTCAAAATTCACGTGTTCATTTAACATCTTTTTCCGGCATTATCATTGACAATTAAATTCTAAAATTTGCTGAGTAGCTTAAGAAAGTTTAGATCTTTCTTATGAATTGAATGTTATTTAGTAAAATTATATAGGGTGGTCTCCAGAAGCAATCAACTTGTTTGATATTTAAATGGCTTTTACTTTCTTTTTTTAAATTGGATGCCCTATATTTTTTATTTCACCTAATCCCCCTACATATATCCCAATCTAAAACATTTTAAAAAATATTGCCATTTGACTACCAGAGACCACGGCGTTACCGCTATTACACCCTGTATATGCGTCAACATCGCTTATAATTTTTTTATTCAGAACGACAAAAACCGATTACCGGAAATGAAGGAAATAATATTTTAGTTATCGGACCTCTTGCTGAAAATCCGCATACAAGTCAGCGAGAAATAAATTAAAGTACAAGGATAAACAGAGGGAGCATCAGAAGAATTATAAATATGAACAAATTTTACCCATACCACATACAACTACATCAAGAACCTTTGGAAGTAGATTATGATCGGCCGCTTGAATTTTGTTTATGGGTTCTAGAAAAGTTAGGAGATTTTTTGCATTACTTCTATTTTATTATCAAGTCTAATGATTTAGTTAAAAACTAAATACAATTTAAAATATCTAGCTTAAATATGCATAACAGGCATGCTTCTTAAATTTTAGGTTACATTTTGTAGCACCAACTTGTCTTTATCTAGTCTGTACTATCACAATATGTCATAATACACAGGGTGTTCCATTTAATTATTCACAAATTTATTGCATTTTTAAAAGCGCCAGTAAATTTAACAAACTTTGACGCTAAACTTATTAATTTCCAAGATATTTTTGATTTTCTAAAACTTATGTCGCTTGCACTGTTTGAGAAGATTGTAATTTAATTACTGCTTAGAAGAAGTGAGTCAAATTTTAAAATATCTTAATACAGACCTACTTATACCTGTAGGTGTGTTTATAGTTGCATTTTAATATACTGGGTGTTCGTTTCTAAAGCGCAAACTCAATCAACTTCTAATGGGTATGTCTTACTTTTTTTTTAATAGAACGCCCTGTGTATGTTTACATCATTGAATTCCTATTAACAAGTGCTTTCATTTTTATTAAGCATATTCTATGCCTATCTCTTCTATTTTTATTACACTTTTAATAATTTTTTTGTTATTGCGATCATATTTGTAATCTTACTACGTAGGTGAAGATTCTATAATGACAATGACAGTGGTTTTTTTTACGAGTTATAGAGGAATTTTCTGCTGGTTAAATTCCCTGTATATATATATTGCTCTGTTTTTCAGAACAAAATGTCTGAGATTTCAAAATTTTAACTTTTGTTTAGTTCAGTGTAATTAAATATTATAATTAAATTCAAATTTTCAATTTTATTTATAAATTATTTGTTCGTATACAAAATTTTTTTTTTCTTGCTTTAATAAAAATAAAATATAGTGGTTTTTATTCACTTAGCGTCCTCTTTGAATAAATGAAAGAATACTGTGAAAAGTGACCTTCTACCTGCTAGGTGGCACGGGATACTTCTAGGAGCATCAAATCATCTGCCAATTTAGCATTCCAGTCGCTTGCTAACAAATAGGTTTACCTAACTTCTCTGATTATTTAAATTTGAGAAAATGTAATTATCAAATATCGTTGTAAAAACACACAAACGCGCAATAAAAGAATGTTTTAATACAACCCAAGCTTAATTCTTTATTTCTAAACCAAAATGCTATGTTTTTCCACTTTTGAGACTCTTAAATCACAGGTACGTACATTGGGATCATAAATACTATATAAAACAACTTATTTAATACAAAACTATGCATTCAAACTTTCTTGGCAGTTAAATGAATGAAGTTAAAGAAACGTCAAAATAAAAATAGTACAAAAAATCAGAGCCATCTACCCGTAAATAGCATAAACTAAAATTTATTAGCAAACTGTAATCCATGTTAACGGTATAACTAAAAATACCTATCCGTGTTGTCGGTATTTGTTAAAAATAACTATTTTATCACAGACCAATCTTAGTGACTTTAAAGACAACCCTTCAATATTAAAAATTCCTAAAATAACTAAAAGTAATAGCGGTTTTTTCGACTTTCGGTTGTAAGGGCTCCATATCGGTCAATGGCATGGGATGGTATTCTAGCCAGGATTCTTCTTAGGAAAAATTATAGGATTTTCTCGACGATTATTAGGTCAAAGTAAGGATTTATATAAATCGATACTTTTTTAGGTAAACACTTTGATAATTTTGAAAGTGTGCCATAAAAATCGTTAAAGAGTACATTAAACAACCGTCGTCTTTCGCGGCCACATGCAGAATGAGAATTTCAACTAAAATTACCAGTAATCAGTCTGCCATTGTTATCGCTATCAGGTAAGCCAACATCTAATTTAAATGAATACCAGTAACTGACATTAAGGTATCGTTATTTACTCTAGTTTGAGGGGAATACAGCAAATGTTACGAAACAGACATCCCGAAGAATAAAAAAATCTCCCGAAGTAAAAATATGAAAATATACCAGGTAAGCTTGAATTTACAAATAAAAATAAAGTTTACATTAATATAAGGCTATTCTTAGCAACTATTGCTAAGATGGTCTAGATTTATAGTCATTTTTAACTAATTCAAAATTTAGCCTGTAAAATAGGCAACCGAGTATGCACTTCATCTTTCAAATGCTTCTTTCTTTGGCTTTGAAACCTGTTTTAAATGACTCTATATTGGATTCCATAGCAATATATATAGTAGTGCTGTTATCCGGATCCGGATAATTTTGGATGCGAATAATTTACTATCCAGATATCCGAATCTCAATGCTATCCGGATTCGCTATCCGAACCCCTAGAGGTTTTAAACAAGTAGATGCAGTGATATAATCTCTGTCATCAATAACTCTCAGCTACACAATTCTTTAAATAATTTTTGCCGCAATTAAACTTGTTCTGTTACGCACCTGTCATAAATCAAAATTGCCACTGTTATCTATATACTGTCTCTGTCTATGAAAAATCTTAAACCTTTTGTGGCAACTTCTCGTCGAATACTCACGTCGTAAACTTCAGTACAGTCATCATGCGTGCAGACCAATCTAGGATGATTTAATTTGATCACTTCTACCTTCAACTTCTTGGAATACAACGATTGTTTCAATTCTTCGATAGTCTTATCTTTGTTATTCAGCTGCGCTTGCTGCTTGGCGATCAACTCAAGGTTATCTTCGATGTTCTTCGTCATTAGAACGACTGGTTCATACAAATTGAGAATTAGACGTCGTGCTTCGTTAATGGAGATCGTATCTTGCATGCGATGCGGTTTTAGCCCGGCTACATAAGATAGCATCCTGAAAGTTATACAGAAAGATATGGCAAGAGTTTAAGAATTTAATAGCAAAGCAGAAAGTATCCAAACAAACATGAAAGACACATCAAAAATATAGAGAAAGTTGGCAAATGAAAAGGAAATTGTGTACCGCTGGAGATAGTACGAATTGGAACTTGGAAATATAAGGATTATCAAAAGACATGGTAGGGGAGAGAACCAAGGAAAAACAGCAAATGAATGCACATGACGAGAGCGATACTATACAGGAAGAGGAAATAATGCGAGCAATTGGAAAATTTAAGAAAGGCAACGGTGGATGACCAAATAACTCCGGAAATGATAGAAATGATTAACAAAGTGTTACAATTAAAATACGGGGTAATGCAGAAATACCTGAGGACTGGAATTTTAATTAAGCCGATTTGTAAAAAAGGTATCAAAGGATGTGCTAACTACAGAGGCATAATCTGACGACTGTGGCAGCTAAACTATATGACGACGGCAATTAGAGTAGACGCAGAGCAAGTACAGTAGGCAGAAGCACTCGACAGAAGAATCTGCATGGTATTGTTGGACTTGGTTGACCTTCCGATATAATACCTAGGAAGATAGCATGGAGAATTCTTCAAGAAGCAGGAAAGAGATACATGCGAAAAAGAATTGAAAGCATGCACCAAAATAACGCAAATTACGTGAGATCAAGCAAGCTGCGGTTAAATCGCTTTACAGTAAATGAAAGATTTAGAGCAAGGAGGAGTACTGAAGTGGAAGAGTAAATCCCGTTAGCGATTTAAATAAAATTCGCGTGTTTTTAGACCGGTGTAGTGCAAAAGCAATGGCAACTTTCTTAGCTGCTAAATCGTCCATTCCCTCCAATTAATCAATAAAAATGTTTGATGGAGTTATGATGTTGTGTGAGAGCTGATGAAAGCGAAAACAATACTCACGTTCACGCAACATGAATTCATTTACAATTCGTTTGTCCAATATAACCAATTTTTCGAAACATAACTTTCCCTTTTCAAAATTCAAATATAATTGTTTAGGTTCATTATATCTTCGAAAAAGGTACCACTTGGAATAAATGAACCAACTTTTGTAATATCGTAGTAGAGGCCTACTTAGACTTTCAGGTGTGTTTATGCTTCATCTTTGATATTCTGGGTGTTCATCACTAACGTGGAAACTCAGTTAACTCCAATTAGGGATATTTCTTTTTTTTTTAATAGAACACTCCCCCCTCCGCACATCATTGAATTCTTATTAGTAAATGTTTTGATTTTTATTAGGTATGTCCTGTTAATTTCTCATTTATTTTGTATGTAATCGTAGTGGGCGACGATTCCAAAAATGAAGGTCAAAAAAGTAAATACTTACCATAAAAATTCAAATAAATAAATAAATGAATGAATATGAATAAATAAATAATAAACACTCTCGCATAACACATAAGAATACTTAGTTAGTCAGTTTGGTTAACCCCCACTAGGGTCTATTGTAGAGCGGATGTTATCTTAAAGTTCATCCAACAAGTTCAGGCCTTAATTCTAGGATGCATAGCACGGGCCTCCGAGGCTCAGCGATCTATTGCATTCTCTGTAATTTTTGATTTACAACATTTTTTTAATTGCCTCTTAGATATGGCATACTCTACGCTTCTTACAACATATTTGCCAAATAATATTGCATGATAATGATTCTAAATTATTTAAACAATTTTTATTCACAAATACCCTGTATTTACACGTCATGGGCTTGATAGGCCCATATGTAAATAATAGCTCAAACAGTAACACAGATTTGACTAACATACTTATATTTGTTGTAACAGAATTTATGTTTATTTGTATTATATTTTGAGGTTATTTTTTACTATTTATAATATAACATAAAGCAGAACACAAAAAAATGCTTATATATTGTGCAAGCATAATCAGGTTTGTACTCGCAAGCAAACAGATTTGCGCTCGCAAGAGTGTCAGGGTTCATAGATATGAAGTGAATGCAAGTTGTAACTTGCGTAAAATAAACTCGTATAAAAGCACGCTAAGCCCAAGTCGATTCATTCTAATATTGTTTGGTGTAAAGTAAACGTCAACTATTGCAATGGCTTCCACTTCAAAAGGAATCCGTTACGGTGATAAAGATTTCGAAGAAACTATTTTACGTTGGATAGATGAATGTGATGTTGAGTTGTCTGGAAAAAAATGAAATTTCTGATAATGAAGAAACAGGTATAATAAAACCTTCAGATCAAGATTTTGAACTGGAATCAAATCCTAGTGACTCAGATAGTGTAGAAGATGAATCTAGTGAACAAATTTCTGGACAAGTACAAAATGACTGTTTTGTTGCTTGGAGTGGTGTTGTGGCAAAGAAGTGAACCACCTCCGGAAAAAACTCTACGTTGCAACATTATCCGCTCAGCACCTGGTCTAATAAAAAAGAATTTATGTGCTACACCATTAGATGCTTTCACTTATTTTGTTACTGGCACTATTTTGGAAGAAATTACTATAAGGAACAAATTTGCAAGCTAAGCGCGTTGAAAGTCCGAAAAGTAGACAGTGGCAAGACATCGATAAGTGTGAAATGCTTGCATTTTTGAGATTGGTAATACAAGCAGGATTTGACAAAAGTTGGGACGTTTCATTACGGGATTTGTTTTCTGACCAATGCTCAAATCACATTTATTTTGCGACAATGGCATTGAGACGGTTTGAGAGTATTAGAAGATATTATGACAAACGAACAAGACAAGCACGTTTGGAAACAGATAAATTGGCACCAATTTCTTCTGTATGGAACTTGTTTATTCAACAGTGCCGAATATGTATTGTTTCTGATAAAAATGCGACAATTGATTAGCTCGTTTCATATAGAGACAGAAGTCCATTCACTCAATATACGCCTAGCAAACCGGCCAAATACGGTTTGAAAATATTTTGGATGTGTGAATCCGTGTCCGGATTTATCATAGATGAAATATATACGTGTGATGTCAGCCTGGAGCAGGTATACAAAGAAATCTTGGATTTGACACTGTAAAAACATTGGTTAGTACCATTCACAATACAGGCTTCAATCTTACAGTAGACAACTTCTTCACAAGCTTAGAACTTACCAAATATTTATTAGACACGCAAATCACTCTTGTAGGAACAATCAGGAAAAATAAACGTAATGTACCTAAAGAAATGAAAGAAGATAAGAATAGACTCGTCTTTTCTTCATTATTTGGTTTTTATAAAAATATTACAATGGCTAGCTATGTACCTGAAAAGAAGAAAAGTGTCGTTTTACGTACTAGCATGCATATTACCGCCGATGTACGAAAAGATCAAAAAAGTAAGCCTGAAACACTACTACAATAAAACCAAAGGCGGAGTAGACGTTATGGATCAACAAGTACGAACTTATAGTTACAAGCGTCAAACAAAGCGTTGGCCGATGGTGATTTTTTATAACATCGCAGCTTTGAGTGGCTTCATAGCATTTACTAAGAAATACCCAAATTACCAAAAGGACGTAACTCATAAAAGACGAATTTTCCTCAAAGAGTTGGCAAAAGAATTAGTGATTCCGAATATGATAAGGCGATCACAAAATCCAAAATTACAACGAAGTGTGAAAGAGCGCATGAAAAACTCTTGCTTCTCACAAAGTAATCAAAATCAAGATGATATTCCAGAGCGTAGAAGGTGCTTTATGCGTCTTCAAATTAGTCGCAAAAATATGTTAACGTGTGTAAAATGCAAAAATAATATTTGTAATAAAAATTGTTAGAGTTTTGTACTGCATGTAGCAATTAGAAATACTTTTAAACAATATAGGTAATGGTGCAATTAGACTGTGCTCCGGCGCACCTTCAAACAGAGCGTTCGGGAGGACACCAAATGTTTTGAGTAATGTTAAAGACTTATTTCAAGAAGAGCACGCCTCTGCATTGAAAACGATGGCCATCATGTGAACATTTTTAAAACATTAGCAGTTTTTAACATATCAGTTTATCCGTTTTAATAAAGTACATTTCTGAAGTTTACTAGTTATGACTTTTAATTAGTATGTAAGAAAGCCAGTTGTAAGTTAGGCTGGTTATTACCGTCTATCTAGTTGAATAATAACAGCAGTTTTTGCCAAACCTTACTTCAAAAAAAATAATGGCTAGGAATAATATTTGAAAAAGCAAATTATAAATTATTAAGAAACTATAACAGATAGGTACAGGAAGCATTAATACAATCTTAAAGACCGTTAAAATTAGAATCTAAATAAGATAATAAATAAGGCTGTTCCAATTAAAATAAGAAATTTACTTGCCTTAAAGATAGCGAAAATTAAAGGTATGTTTTTTCCCCCCGTATAATGTTTTGCATTACTTTATTTGATTAAAAAGTCTAATGCTTTAGTTAAAAAACAAACACAGTTTAAAATATCTAGCTTAAATGTGCATGACAGGCATGCTCTTCAATTTTGATTACATTTTGAAGGATAGTTAATTATCTTGTAAACAGTTGAATTAGGCATAAAAACTTAACACCAACTGTCTTTATTATGTCCTGTACTATCAAAATATGTCACAATATACAGGTGTTCCATTTAATTTTTCACGACTTTGGTGTAATTTTTCTTTGAGTCATCCTGTATACTTCAAAATAATTTTGAAAAGTGGTCCTTCTGAACCTGTACAATCCTTAATAAAAAAAATTGAAAATATGTTACCACTTTTCCTATATAAACAGACGCGGATGTGTTGGCCCACCCTGTATAAAGCGATTCACATACATACTGCTGTGTCTTATTAATTATTCAGTTGTACATTTTGCGTTCACCAGTCCATTGTATATTGTTCAATGTAACATTCTAGTATTTTTCTTTGCGATTCTGCGTTGCGAGCGCACGCAATTGTAAATTTTTATATATATGCGACCGTGTTTTACCAGAAGCCTTAGTTACTGAACGATGTCGTGTAAGTACAGTTAAATTTTATTTTCTTTGTGCCTTTTGTAAATTCATTTGATTTTAAATGTTCGTTTAATTGAAGTTGATCACCCTTCAAGGAACTCTTTAATAATAATGGTTATTATTTTTGTTTACGCAAGTTAGTTGTAAGATCTGTTATTATATATTTTGTTCTAGAAGGTATTGTTTTTTTAGTTTAAAGAGTTTATTTTCCGTTTCTTAGTTTTCAAATTTAGTTTTTAATTAATCACCTCGGATTGGGTGAAAAGAAGCATTGTGCTTGTAATTAAATTTCATTTTTGTAAATTTACTTGTTTTGTCCACGTTGAAATTTATTATAGTGTGTTGTAATTTTGGATTTTTGTGAAAATAGGTTTTTCTTCTAGAACAAATTTTTCTTTTGTTTGTTTGGAGGACTTGCATTGTCCTTTAGTAAATTAGATTCAAGCAGGTTTTGATTTTGGCCAGGACTCTCAGTCCAAGGTTTGATTTTTCCTGTGTTAATTGTAATTAAATGTTTTTTTTTTCTTTTTTTTTATAAAATAAATTTAATGATTGTGAACGTCATTCAAAATTTCTGTTCTTTTATTTTTGTATCAGCCATTTCAATTGTTAGAGTAATTAAAGAAAGTCAAAATTTTCAAACGCCCACATTTTACTTTTCATGATAGGTTTTATTGTGAGGGTAACCTTGAGATTATTAGTACTTTTGCGCCCTTTTAAATTTTTATCCTTTGAGCTAGCTAATTTAATTTTTTCATTTTTTTTTATTAATTCATTTTGCATTTATGCTGGTATCATCAGCACACAGCAATAGGTATGTAAGTATATGTATCGTCACTCGATCGAATCAAATAGGGTCGTACGCAGAATAAATACTTATAAATATTGAGTAGCAGCAAAGTAGCAGCTTTTTTAAACTGCTTACCAAAGATAGTAGAAGCAGGTTGTAGCTGCTAACGTAAAGAAGCAGTTTTATATATCACTACCACCTGGTATACACAATTATTCAGAAAACTCTTTTGATAGAAATGATATTAATTTTAAGACGATTTGATTAGTACTTCTCAAGTCATCAACGATAAAATAGAAGTTATTGCAAACCCACCGGAAGTGTGCGAAGCCTCTTACAAAATACGAAATGAAATAATGAGAGGAGATCTAAGTACATGACCATTAACAACTACAACGGAGGAGTAACAAATGAAATGGTTCGGTGATTGAATGAGAATGGAAGAAAGAAGATTTGTGGTAGTTAGATGGGCGGAGAGAATCAGAAGAAGACACAAGAAAATAAAAAAACGTAGAATACTGCAAGAAAGCATAGGTATATAGGAGGAAAGACGCTTTGCATGGGACGAAGCAAACAAGCTAGCAAAGGACAAAAACAATGGAGAAATGCAATGAATAAAGACTGACAACAAAAATGTATTGATGGTATAAATACTTACTTAAAGGATACGTCAACGGATTTTTCAACTGGGCGAAATCTTTTTCCTCGCTTTTTTTGTAAACTTGATAACCATTTTTTCTCGCGAGCAAAAATCTGAACGCCTCATTGTCCACGCAGAACACGTTCTCGCTGCCAAACGGGATATTCAATGTTTGAGGAAGCCTTGATCGATTTGAGGAATCTTCTGTGGATGCGGTACCTGACCGTCTCCGGGTGTATAGAAAGTGCTCCTCGAATTGGGAAGATGAACACCATGTTTCTGCCGGCGCTCTTATTCAAAACGCAACAACAATTGCTTGATGCAATACTGAAAGAAGACGGTGAGCTTGCGTTGTTGGTTTCAGTAGTATACAGAAGGCATGGACGGATTTCAATTCGCCCAGCACGTCCAGGAACTCCTCTCAAAGTTCTCCTGGTCTTTTGGCTAACCCCTGGTGTCAACCTTTCCGGGAGTGCTATCAATCTGATGTACCGATCGCCATGAAGAATCCTATACTTCTGGTCGACTGAGTAGCGGATGCCTCCGGCAGTATGGCATTCATTGTAGTCATCTCCAAAGATGACCTCTTGGTTTTCGAAATTCTCGTTCATGACTATGAACTTAGAGGCGATCAAACAATGGATACTAGAGCAAGCTGTTGCCTCTTTGAGAGTGGAGAACTTGAGGTAATTAACGAAGGCATTGACGAAAGTAGATTTGCCAACTCCTGTCTCTCCCATCAGGACGATGTTGATGTCGTTCGGATCCAGCACTACAAGATGAATAGATTCTTTGGAGATTGTTACTTAAAATCAATCTAAAGTAAATATGTGTGGAATATTCTATTTCTTAGAATTAGGCATGTATACAGGGTGAGTCAGTAGTCCGATATCGGTTAATATTGACTTTAACATCTCTCATAAAAGATTTTTCAATGTGGCATTGTACATGACGCAAAGAAGTGCACGTTCTAAAAATATTTTCACGTTTACGACGTGTATCAATTTTCCAGGACCGTACTCAACTTACAAACACATATGTTCGTTTCAAATTTCGAATGCTAGGTTGCCAAGTTATTTGACTTTTAACAAAATTGCATTAAACGTTCGACATAGCCCCCTTCTTGTTCAACACAAACTTGCAATCGCATTAAAAATGCTTGATTAACATGTTACCATTTATTGTGTGAAATGCGTCACGAATCCGATCCATCATGTTTGCTTTTGTTGTTGGTAGTTCTTGGTAAACTAAATTTTTCACATATCCCCATAGAAAGGAATCTAATTTTGTTAATTCTGGAGACCGCGGTGGGCAGCTTACTGGACATTCTCTGTCACGAATCGAAAAAAAAGTTGAAAATAAAAACTACACACTTGATGCCGTAGAATCCGAATCTGCAATACAAAATGGGGGTTTCCATTTGAGATTTCAAAGTTGTTCCCCCTTCCACTCTGCAGGGGTGAGGTGGAGGATCGAGTTCGGCACCATCCAGTGGCCCCTACATATAACAATCTTATTAAGATCTTTTTTGATTGGATGCAGTGTTTTAGAGATATTCCGTTGTCTCAAGATAAAAAACTCACCCAGTATAAAAGATTTGAAACTCAACTGAAAAATGTTTTATTTTCTGAGCAATCTCATGAAATAGCTTTAAATGTGTGTAGGTAGCGAATCACATTTTAGAGGTTTATTCTTTAGTTATAGCTAGAATAGGCAAAACTTCTCTTGTTTTTCATATTTGGCTTTTGCTAGGGTTTAGTGTAAGACTAGTAAAAGATTTATTACGCCCTTAGATTTTTCACTTACATGCATATTTTATAAAAATAAATATACAAGAATACTTGATTTTGAAAAATAAAGATATATTATTATTATTACTATTATTGCAAATACTGATTTAATTTTACAGTTTAGTGTAAATCACCGTCGAATTCGCGATACACTTTATTAATCTAGTTGCTGTTTGTTGGTTAGTTAGTGATACTCACCTGGCAGTGCTTGAGCCGATCTTCCAGAATTGTCATCCATTCTATCAGAACCTCGAATGACTCTAGACGATTTCAATATAGCACTGTTGTCAAATCTTTAAAACAAAAAAAAAATACTGTGAACAGATTGTTGGTTTAACTTATATAGTAGAGTGATTCACGGTTTTGAAACTTCGGGATTTATGATCTATTTTATTATATCTATGATCTATTTAGAGAAAATAACTTCATTTATGCCGCACTTCCGGTTACATCGAAGGCCATGGTCAACTTTGGTATTATAAATGGAAACCTGGGGGTTGGGAGTACCTACCAGGCGCGTCCTCGAGGTGGTGGATAGGGGAAAGGCCATCTTGTCACGGTTCGTTCAAGACGAGATGGTTAGTGGCGGCTATAAGTTCGTCCTCTCTGCTTAAAACCGGAGCGGGGCGATGAAGACCGTTCCGTGACCCACTTCCCCCTCGCCCGAGCTGTCGTGTCGTGGCTAAGGGCTTGCACAGGGTTCTAACAACGATGGCCAGTTGTTGCTTTCGGTTACCGAAAGCCCAACTGTTAAACCAGTCCCGAACGGATGGGGGGTCTTGACTTACCTGGCGGAGCTGAGCGGAGACAACTCAACAAAAAACCCTAAATCCAAGGTGGCGACTGCTGAATGGATGCGTGGCTAGATAGAAGACCAGTTACTAGTCCAACCTTGGGCACATAGCGCACCCCATTTATTTAGCGCTTATCTCTGCATGCGGGGCTCTGTGGAGGTGGACCTTTTCTTCCCTAGCTACTCGTGGAATCAACCATGGAGGAAGGACGTTTATTAGCGGGACGACATTTAGCGCTAATAAACAGGAATTGGAGCAGGCCCTCCATAAGAAGCCTTCCACTACCAAAGTGAGAGTACCTCACAAGGAAGGAACAAAGGGAGGAGCAAAACGACTGGAGCAGACTTGGGGAACAGGTTGGCATCCATCCCCTCTCAAATTGCGTAGCACTGTGCAACTCAAAGGCCGTGGCACGTGAAATCGAATAGGGAGACTTACCTAACCTGGGGCCTTCTGATATCCAACTTTCTGAAGGAATAGGATTGGAAGGCCAGCTGTAAAACAGCAAGAACAGGGAACACAATAGAGCTTTTAGGTCGCAGTGTAATACCATCCTTGCAATGTACACATACATAAATAGAAACTATTTTTTTTAGAGCAGTTTTAGGTTCTACTAGGTATTTTAAAGCAAATTTTATAAAACATCTATTTACATTTCGGTTACCGTTCATAGTTATTTTGGTTTTTGTAAAAAAAGTTCAAAAAATATGATACATTAAATGCATATAATAGCTATACCGTAAAAGGTAGAGAGCTTTTATATCGTCTGTGGAAAGCGTGAGTCCTCTACTATTTAACTAAGGAATAAAAATAAGTAAAATTATAAGGTGTCCAACAATCTAGGGTTGATTTCGGGTAACTCCTTACAAGGGAACACCGGCAGGTGTCAAATTCCGATTTCCACGAAACTTTACAGCTGATAGAGTACCATGGTAGAAGCACAACGCAATTTCTTTTCTACGGAAACGCCCGATTTAGGGGCACAGCTCTCTCCTAAGTTTGCGCGATTTTTCAATTTTTTGGAATATCCCCAAAATTATAACATATTAAAAAACGTTTTTTAACATAATTTGCAGCAGATTACATGCCCCCAAAGATGACGTAACCTATTTTCGCAAAAATCTAATAACGGGGAACGGGGTACCCCATGCTCCTCATTTTTTTAAGAATTTCTTTTTTGTTTTATTTTTCAAACAAAGGCACCTTCACATATAAAAAGATAGTGTATAACAAATTCAAAGAATTAATAATAATAATAATTAAAAAATAATAATATACTGCTGTGGACGAACACCTTTGAGTTCGCGAGAGTTTTTTTTTAAGCGGCACAGATGTTAATTTTGATCCCGATTTACCTTTTTCGATGTCGCGTAGAAATTCTCACAAACATTTTTATTTTGTAGTTAAGTTTTTTAATTGAATTGATTTGATTGTTTGATTAATTTTATGTAATTGTTCAGTTTATATTAAATTCATTCTTTTGTACATTTTGCGTACACCAGGATTGTGTATATTTTGTTCAATGTAAATATTCTAGTTTTTTCTTTGCGATTCGTGCGACTTGTAAGCACGCAGATTTATTTTATATATTACGTCGTTTGGGCCTCTTTAAGGAGTTCTTTGACGAGATGTCCGTGTAAGTAGATTGTTATTTGATTTTTGCTGTTGTTTTTTTTGATTTTTCATTATTATATTAGAATTTTGTTCGGTTAAATTGAAATCTATTTCTGAGTCAGGGAACTCAGTTAGATATAAGAGTTGTTGTAGTTTTTGTGCCAAATTTGTTATAAAATCTGTTATTATCATAATTTTCTAGAAGGGATTGTAAGTTTAAGAATTTATTTTTTTTTTTTCGTTTCTAGTTTTCAAATTAGTTTTATTTATTTATCACCTCGTGAAAGGTGAAAAGAAAGCATTGTGCTTGTGTTTAAATTTCAATTTTGTAAATTTATTTGTTTTCCACTTTTAATATTATTTTAGTTGTTTTAACCTTGAGACACGTGGATTATTTGAGAAGCAGAATTTTCTTCTAGAACAAATCTACCATTTTTGTTTGTTAGAGGATTTTGAATTGTTCTTTGTAAATGTAAATTCAGGCAGGTTTTATTTTTGGCCAGGACTTTCAGTCGATGTTTTGTTTCCCTGCAATTTGTAATTAAAGTTTTGTTTTTTTTTTTTATATATAATAATTTTGATTACTTCACCCATTTTTATTTTATGATTAGTTCAATCCTGAAAATAACCTTGAGTTATTAAGTTTTGGCGCCCTTTTTAAATTTTTAATCCACTGACTAGTTGATTTAGATTTTTTTTTTAATTTCACTTTTCCTATATGCTGGTACCCCAGTTTCACATAAAGTACATGATGGTCTACGTGCCAAAAAGTCACAAAGTGTCAACTGTAATCTACATATACTGCATGTTAAATATTTAGTTCTTCGTCTTGTGCGCTAAATTTGTTCGTAGTATGCGCATCTTTCTGATGGTTGTAGAAGTGTGAAGGACATTTTATTAAAAAATATATAAAATGCGAACCAACTAATTTAGTAAATACATCGGATAATAAGGGAAGGTTGGACAAAACAGGGTAGTCTGATAAGACGGGATAGTCATTTTTTTGTTTGATGTAGGTTGCCATCTGTCGAGTAATACACTAACTTCTTTATAGCTTTTACCGCTTCGAACAAATAGTAAGCAACCAGGTTGCGCATGCGTGTGTCTCGTGATTTAAATAGCTGTTTTTAGAGTGTTGTGCTGTAATTTTTGGCTCCCACGTTCGTGATTATATCTGGAAGACAATCATTTGAGGATTTCAGAGTAAGTATTATATAAATCAAAGCCCATTTTCTCTACATAATGATATCTGTTTCAAACTAAATATGTCGTTGTTTTCCTGTTGAAGGGAATATCTTTATAAAATGACGTAGTCTGGTAAGACAGGGTACTTCTAAGTTGGACAGAACAGGGCGGTACCCCGTTGTATCCAACCGACTTAAAAATTGCCGTTCAATTTCTTCGGCTTTATTTCAAACTAACTAGGCCTAATTCAAGAAATAATTATTTCTGTTAGTATTATTCCATTATTTATTATGGTGTTTTAACAAGGGTTCTTCCTGTTCTTAGGCACTATTATGGCACCCTATAAAAGGAAAACCGGTAGACAGTTGTGGCTTCAAGAAAGTATGAAAAATGCCGTTGCAGCAGTTTTAGTCGGTACAATGGGCTATTTAAAGGCATCTAAATCGTTTGGTGTCCCGCAGACTACTCTGGAGTCTCGAGTTAAAAAAAGCCCGAACTGGGATTTCTTCTACATTTTTGAAGAGGAATCCCTGTGTAAGCTTGCGGTCTGCTGAGCCGACATCTCTTGCCAGAGCTATAGCCTTCACCAGACCAGTAGTGAAACAATTCTTTGATTTGCTCTCTGAACTTTACCAGAAGCATAACTTCACTGTAGATAGAGTGTACAATGTAGACGAGACGGGAATAAGGACTGTACTCACAAAGAAATCGAAGGTCCTTGCCTTGAGGGACAAAAGACAAGTCGAGGGTTTGGTTTCTGCAGTCGTTGTAGTTACGACAGAGACCTGTATGAATGCTTCAGGTATTTACATGCCAACAATGTTTGTGTTCCCCCGTCAGAGAGCTAAATCAGAGCTGCTTGATAATGCTCCGCCTGGGTGTACTACTGAATGTCACCCCAGTGGATGGACACAAAAGGATTTATTCATCAAGTGGTTTTAACGTTTCGTTGAGTTTTCGAAACCAACCAAAGAAAAGCCTGTGCTTCTGCTATTGGATGAACATGCAACGCATACCAAGAGCAGTGAACTTATTGATTTAGACCGAGAATATAATGTCGATCTTCTATGCTTTCCCGCACACTGCACTCCTCGTATGCAGCCCTAGATGTGGCTTTCATGGCACCACTGAGTAATTATACTCTCAGAGGCAAGCAAATGGTATCAGTGTCACCCTGGGCGCGTCATCACAATAAAACAGGTTGCAGGACTGTATGGAACAGCATTCATGAAATCGGCTTCCATTGATACTGCAGTAAATGGATTCCGAAAGACCGAAACCTTTCCTTTGGAGCCTTATGTTTTCCCTGATTGCATGTTCAAGCCAGCTGAAACTACTGACTCGCCACTAGAGAAATCCGCTTCGAAACCACGGAAAGATGTCACTTCTCCAGAATTAGTTTCCGAGTCACAGAAGAGGACACCTTCTGATCCCTACACATCACGATCTACCCAATCGAATGAGTTTGCGTCTTCCACTTCAGCTTCCCAAGTCTCTCCAAAAGACATAAAAGTAGTTCCCAGAGGGGAAAGAAGAGAAAGGGCCAACAGTAGAAGAAAAGGAAAAACGGTTATACTATCAAGTTCTCCTTACAAGGAGGAACTGATTTCATCTTGTCAAAAAGGAAAGACTGTCAAGCGAATATTTCCTACAGGATCTAGTTCTAGACGCAATTCTGTTGATTCTGCAATAGAAAGGAGGAGAAGAAAAAGAAATCAAAGAAAACTACTGCAGCACAGGTCTGTGAGTCTTCGTCAGAAGATGGAGAAGACAGTAACACAGCTTGCATTTACTGCAATGACCTTTTTTAAAATTCAAAATCTGAGGAAGCTTGAATAAAGTGCTTTAGACGTAATGGATGGGCTCATGAAGAGTGTGCTGGTATAGACGATGTGAACGATGAACCATATAAATGTGATTTTTGTGAATAGTTTATGATTCTTTATAAAATCTTTATAATAGATCTGATTCAAAATATACTACCCTGTTTTATCAGACTGGTTTGATAAAACGGGGTGCTTGACATAAAACAAATAAAAACCAATTGTCTCCGGTTCTATTCGTTTAAAATATGTTTCCTTATGTCAGTTTCAAGCAAAAAGACCAGGCACTGGTTCCTTAAAAAGATGACATATAATTATGTTTAGTTCGTGCGAAATGACTATTTATTTGTTAAGTACCCCATTTTGTCCAACCCTCTACTATTTTGTTATTTGATTATCAATATACAGCTTTAGTTATTTTAACCGTGTGTATATTATTGCTTTTTTAATTATTATTATTAATTCTTTGAATTTGTTATACACAATCGTTTTCTATGAGAAGGTGCTATTTTTGAGAAATAAAACAGAAAAGATTTTTTTAAAAAAATTGGGCGGTCCCTCTTGCGGCACCTCCATTATTAGATTTTTGCGAAAACAGGTTACGTCATCTTTGGGGGAATGTAATCTGCAGCAAATTATGTTAAGAAAGTTTTTTAATATCTGTTATAATTTCAGAGATATTCTAAAAAATTCAAAAGTCGTGCAAACCTTAATTAAAGATGGGCGCTATACCCCTAAATCGGGTGTTTCCGCAAAGAAAAAAAATTGCGTTGTGCTTCTACTCTTTCAGTTGTAAGACGCAAGATATTAGAAAAGGGGATCGAATAATGACTGTAGATGCCGAACGTGTTATTAGTCTTAAGTTGAATGCTGAGGGTGTTGTTTTAAAGATAAGTTATAAATTTGTAACATAGAGAGAGGCCAGGCAGTTGACGGCACTATATAATAGATATTCATATAAGAAGGGTGTATTACGCTGGCGGAGTAAAGTCTTTGTTTTAAATCTCTGGTCTTTTATTTGTCTTACACAGTCAGTATTTTTTTTTCAAATGGAACGCCCTGTATATTTTTACAGCATGTGATGTAGAATTGAGTCCTCTATCGAAAAACTATAGATGTTCTTATACCTATCTGTATCGCTTGCTTTAAGATTAGTGATTTTCAGAAAAAGGTATTTTTGTAAATATAAATCGCGATTGCGATTATGTGTGCGATTATAAATCACATCGTTGGAGAAGTATGAATTTAAATCGCGTGTGAAAGTAATCACGTTTGAAAGATTCAAATCGCAATTCAAGCTATTATAAATCGCAATAATCGTACCTATGGAGTGATTACTAGTGGTTTGTTTACATTTCAATCAGCAATATGGCTGAAAATATGAGGGTATACGTATTAAAGAAATCAGTGCGTTGGAAAATTAAAACAAATTGCGGATTAATCGCTGTGAGGTAACGAATGTAAGACGCATATATTAAAAAAGGGATCGAATAATGACTGTAGATGCCGAACGTGTTATTAGTCCTGAGTTTGAATGCTGAGGTGTTGTTTTAAAGATAAAGTATAGATTTGTAAACATAGCGAGAGATTTAGGCCAGGAGTTGTGGGCAATATATATATAGATATTCATTTAAGAAGGATGTATTACGCTGTCGGAGTAAAGTCTTTGTTTTAAACCACTCGTCTTTTATTTGGCTTACATAGTCAGAAGTGGGATACACCTGTATTATTCGGTGGATACACCGAAGTGTAGTGTATCTGTACGAATTTGTGACGTTCCGAAAGGACAAAAGAAATGTTATAAACTAAGAAGTGAATCGTGCCGTCTTGTGCTGAGTGCAAGTGATGGCGGGAAGAAATCACACAAGAAGTCGGGAGGTCGAAAAGATCGAAAGCCTCTTCTCGGCGCCGTGATAAGTCCACGTCCTCGTCCACGAGTTGCAATTCCGATTCGTCGAAGGAGAGGGTCGAGGCAAAGCAAGAAATTCGGCGCTTGGAACAAAGTTAAGTAAACTTTCTACTTTTTATAACGCGCCGAATGTAAATTTGTCGGTCGACGAGACACTTATACCGATGTTTGATCCTAGCGCGAATACTGCGAGTGCGTTAGAATGGTCCATAAAAATAGACGAGTTAAAAACGTATCATAGGTGGAATGACACAATTGCGATAAAGCTCGCTGCATCTCGTTTGCGCGGTAATGCCCGCAATGGTACGATTCGCTCCACGAAAAGACCTTACTTGGGATGATTTAAAAGTTCAATTAATCGACACATTTCCGGGCAAAATTAATTTCGGTAAATTATTAGTAGAAGCTGCTAACTATTGCACCAAAAGGAATGAAAATTCTAGGCGAAGCTTAATTCAATTAAATTTAGTCATTCCGGAAATTTATATCATCGACAGCGTCATTGAAGGATTAGATAACGAAACTCTGTCCTTATCGGCAAGCGCCGCTAATTTCAAAACTGTGGGCGAACTGGCCAATTATTTAAGCCACGCAGGTTCGTCCAATGTTGTCAGAAGTGATACCAGATTTCTAAAGGCCATAGTTTGATATTAGACAATAAAGATAATGTGACACAAGCGGATTCTAAAAGTACTAATGAAAAGAAGAAAAGAATATATTGTTTCAATTGTAATCATCATGCATCATTATGATTGTAACAAACCGAAGCTATTCTGTAAGAAATGTCACAGACTCGGACATCTTCAGGAACAGTGTAATAGCACAACAGTTAGACGTACTGGTAAAATATCTATAAAATGTCAACGGAATCAGTGAGGGCGATACTAATATTTTTGTCATAGCCGCTGGTATCGAGGGGGGTCAAAATGAAAGCTCTTATCGACACAGCCAGCTAGAGTAGTATCATTAAAAAATGTTAGATGCAAAGTGCGGTATTAATGTAGCAGTAGAGTAGAGCAGTAGTAGTGTAGAATAGTCGATGGTTTAACGGTACGATAGGCATATAGTAGTTTTATTAGGAGAGTAACTACAGCAGAAACTTCGATTACAACTGAAAGTGTCAGTGTGGTTGTTCGGCTTTTGCTGTTAGACGCTCAAACGAATCATGACCTTATGGTCGATGAGATTATTTGGGTCATGGGTTCAAAATTATATTATTTGTGGTGACTTCAACTGAATGAAAATACTTTGAAGTAAAAATTCGAGAAGTCGGTGCTATAGATATACTAGACGAGATCCTACTGCAGGAGCATGGCAAAAAGCAAATATTGTGCGCCGGCTTGTGTAATTCCTGAAAAAGGAACCGTGTTTGCCATTAAGAGGCTTTTAATGTGGTCAGTGCTTCATATGATGTAAAACACATCTTGAACACGGTAGTAACATCCAGAGCGAACGGACAGTATGAGCTTGTCCACCCAACCGTTCATAGTCTGTTGGCTGGACTGCAGCAGGTGAAGCAGAGAACAAAACAACCAGCCTATCTCCCCTGGAAGTGCTGATGGGTTATTGGGGCCGCAATATCGCAGAGGTTCGCCTGTTGGGTGCTGTACAAGATCGCCTGGAAGGACTCTACCTGGAAGGGATGCAGGCCAAAATGTCCGCGTTCGAAGGGACCCGAGTCAACAAAAGCAGGGGCTTGATCGAAAACGCGCCAAGGCCAGAAGGTACCTCATTGGCGATGTGGTCATGGTTCTGAAGATAGACTTCCCGATGATAGGAGAAATCGAGTAATTGTTACCTCGAGTCAAGCGGTCATTCAAAGTAACACAGATGCTGTACAGCCGTCGCTATTAAGTAAAACATCTGTGAGAAAAACGTGAAGAGGAAAAGAACTATAGCTGCAGTTGATGAACTGAAGCCTTGGGTCACACTAAAAGATGAGTGACTTTGCAGTCTTGAGTGCGGTAGAACCTTGAAGTATGTTTGCCGTCTGAAGTTAGGTCGTTTGTCGTCAAGCCTCGAAGTATGTTTGGCATGCAACATAGTCTTTTTTTTACCAAACTTGAACAATTTGAAGTCAAACCTTGAAGAATGTTTGACATTAATATTTGAGGTCAAACCTTGAAGAATGTTTGATATTAATGTTTGAAGTCAACCTTGAAGAATGTTTGACATTAACATTTGAGGTCAAACCTTGAAGAATGTTTGACATTAATGTTTGAGGTCAAACCTTGAAGAATGTTTGACATTAACATTTGAGGTCAAACCTTGAAGAATGTTTGACATTAATGTTTGAAGTCAAACCTTGCAGAATGTTTGACATTAACATTTGAGGTCAAGCATAGAAGGTTGTTTGACATTAACATTTGAGGTCAAGTATAGAAGGTTGTTTAACATTAACATTTGAGGTCAAGTATAGAAGGTTCTTTGGCATTAACATTCGAGTCAGCATAGAAGGTTGTTTGACATTAACATTTGAGGTCAAACCTTGACAAATATTTAACATTAATATTTGAGGTTGAACATGAAAGATTGTTTGATATTGATGTGTGAGGTCAAACCATGAAGAGTGTTTGGCATTAGAGTTTCAGGCCAAAGCTTGCAGAATGTTTGACATTAATGTAGGAGGTCGAAACCTGAAGGATGTTTCGCAGCCTATGTTGTAAGTACCGTGGAGATAGTGCGTCTGAGGACAAGAAATGGCTTGAGGACCAGCCCTTATTTCAGGAAGGCCGAATGTAAGACGCATATATTAAAAAAGGGATCGAATAATGACTGTAGATGCCGAACGTGCTATTAGTCCTGAGTTTGAATGCTGAGGTGTTGTTTTAAAGATAAAGTATAGATTTGTAAACATAGCGAGAGATTTAGGCCAGGCAGTTGTTGGGCCATATATAATAGATATTCATTTAAGAAGGATGTATTACGCTGTCGGAGTAGTCTTTATTTTAAACCACCCGTCTTTTATTTGGCTTACACGAATAAACTTGGAATCATAATCACAAACGTGATTTATATTCACAAAAATACTTCAAGTTTACACGCACGTTAGGATCAAGCTGTACTAAGGTGACCTTGAATAAGTCATATTCTAGTAGAGGAGAATAGGGGAACTCCGCGCACCAAAAGCAAATTGTAGAATAATAAGTTTACGAGTACCAGCTCTCAATGTCTCAATATTCATCAAATGCATTGACTAAGCGTTTAGTGCGAGTACTTCTCTTTTGTCTAATCGATTTACTTTATTTTAAATAATTAATGTATTAAATTGTTTACTTGCGCGGTATTCCCCTCACGATGGGTAATTACCCGATTA
>RXPK01000039.1:1122833-1206926 GCA_004143645.1 Protaetia brevitarsis
TGGATCATCTAAATATAATTAACACTATTCCGACCACCAAAGAGCATGAAATAGGATCAACAAGGGAAATATCACCTTCCAGCTGTATAAAACGATGACAGAGACCATTTGCCACATCTTGTGAGAATGCGAAGCTCTGGACGCAAAAGAAGATTACTTTGATCAAGCAGCCAGAAACCTGTAGAGATTAGTACGGGGTAGCAGGATACAAAAGTGGCTGATAATAATTTTAATGGGTAAAAGACCATATCAGACGACTGCCATGACAAGAAAAGTAAAAATTAAATGCGTATGTGTTGGTTAAAGTTCTTTTGTAATGGCTATATTATGTTGTTCAAATAAATAATACAGTAATAATGAACTGCTATTTGTACCTAAAGAAATACCTATGACAAAATATTCAAAACTTATCGCCCAATATGTTGTAGGATCATGATTGTTAATGTTGGAACAAACAATGCTTTAGTGTTTGCGCAATGATGATGTTTATGCTGATATAAACAATGCAGTGTGCACTTAACAGGAAATAATAACATAATCGTGTGCATTCCCTCAATTTTGGGAATTTCCACCAATTCCTATTTTTTTGTATTCGCGTAGCTTTAAACAAGCTGCATCGATTACAGAAATAAAAGGGACATTCACTACTCGTATTACTAGTCTTTTTTATGAAAATATGTGATAACGGTTGACGCAAAGTTATTTGGAAAGTAATCTCAACCAGCATTTAATACGATCTCTAAACGTTTACTCGAACGTAATAGCACGAGTTCCCGAGATGTGCTTCATAGGCGAATTGTTTCATAAATTCTCTGCATCGATTCAGCATGCCCGCCTTTGGCATAGACAATATCGTCAAGTAATATCCGCTATCCGTTCCTGGATTCCCTTGATTAAAGCACGTAAACGATATACATTACGGGGACAACGCGCACACAGGCACACAGAGGTTTTTTTTCCTAACGCTTCCATCCAACAATATAATCAAGCAAACTGGTTTTCTACCCTACAAATATTTAGAAGTGGAGTGAACCGCTTGTAATGTAAGTACGCGTGCAAAAAAAAAATAAATAATAACACGTCCGTATTACTTTCCAAAGATTATGAAGGCGACCGTATTACCGGTTCTGCAAATTGAAGAACCGTCTACCGTAAATTGTACTTGTGTATATAAGGTATCGGGAGGTATATTGAGAATACGAAATTTCTGGATACGGTAGCGGATTTGAAATATATTTTCAACAAATTCAACGGCATCCCAACTGGAAAGGCAAGATGCAGTCTTATACAAACGTACGGAGCAATCGCGATTTGATTGGTT
Source organism: Protaetia brevitarsis (assembly GCA_004143645.1). Lineage (NCBI taxonomy): Eukaryota > Metazoa > Arthropoda > Insecta > Coleoptera > Scarabaeidae > Protaetia > Protaetia brevitarsis. The sequence goes on from RXPK01000039.1 coordinate 1,124,155, forward strand.
GCAATCAACTTCCTTTTTCTACACTCGATACGCAATCTGAAAATAGTAACTCGATATCGCGTGCACTTTACTGCGAATGAAAGAATGAAAAGACGTATGTTATATTGTCTACGAAAATAAACGTTTATGAATATACAGCGGGAATAACCCTGGATCAATCATTCCAAGGGCCATAATACAATATTTCCAATTGAGAATGATGCTAAGAGTTACGTAGTAATGTAAGTAATGAGTGTGAGGATTTAACTATAGCTACAAAATACGACATGACCTTGATACATTTGAGTGACGTCATACTGCTTCAAGGGAAGCTTTGGCGAACAATGGAACGATGCTTGTAAATATACAAACAGGGGCGCATCGAACGCGTGGCGCGTGGCTCCGATAATTATATTGTATTAAAAGGTCCATACACTTCGTTTTTTTTGTTTCATCGAGTTTGGTCGAACAGTTTTGCCCGCCGCACAGTGGGACGAAATGCTCTTTTTCATGGACATCGCTCTTTTCGCTCTATGACTTCTCCCACTTTTATGAAACTGCACGGATTATCTTTACTAAAATTATAAAGTAGATAATGTTTTTTTTTTTTATTATGTCTATTTATGTACAGGATGTTTCTTACCATCTATACACAATCTTTTTCTCGCGATCCATGACACCTAAATTAATGCAACAAAAATTTTGATACCAAAAATCAATCTCAAGAACCATTTGAACATATCTTCCGGAAACACTTCGATGTGCGGGAAGCCGATAGTATTGTTCTTTTTTTTTAAATAAAGTGATACTGTTTTTCCTGCTTTAGGGAACTTTGTTTTTTCCACACATTATTTAAAACCAATTTATACCAATTGTAAATTTCTATATCGCTATATTCACCTGTTTTTGAGTGATTTATAATTTTGGCAGTTCGACAGCTATAAAAATTTGTATGCAATTTTCTCTGCAGTAGCCCATGAAAACAACAAGTAATTCTAATTACAATTTAATAATATGATACATCAATATGGGTGATAAATTAAAAATTAGTTCACTTGCCAATGTTTTGATTTTTTGAATTCTCACATTTTTGACAACGAGAACAGTACACCTAAGTGTGGCTACATGCCTGAAGTTATTCGTGTAAAAACTACGAACAATTGCTACCTCAAAACTAATATAAATAATTTTAGTAATTCGTATATATTATTTTGACATACAACAATACATTGTGCTTTTTGTGTTTTAGTTTATCTATAGTTCTTACATCTTAACACATTAATTACAATTTTTATATTTTAACTAGTGATTTTACCATTTTAACCTTATAATTTTACGTAATTTTATTTATACATTTACACAATTTGTTTTTAAATAGTTTGAGTTTTACTGTATTCACTAACAATTTATTTACTTCACCAAAAGACCTTTTAAATAATTTTCATAAGGAGAAAGGGAAAAATGTTTTTCAGCTTTCCACCGCCTTGATATTAATTTCTTTGCTATTTTGTCTTCTCAATTGTTAAAGATTAACTAATATTGTTTCCTTTATAATGAACAATATCAGTTCTAAAATAATGTATTTGACTTGATTTGGAACTACTTTTGTGACAATTTTATAGTACCGGTAAATCGTTTTAAATTTGTACTAAACTTATCCTAATGTTGTTTTGTTTGGCTGAGGAAGACAGTTTTAGTCGACATGCAGCTATCGAGTGTTGAAGAGCGAAATTTAATTAAGAAATATAAAACTTGGTTGTTGTATTAAAAAAGTTACACCACACATTTCCAAATAATGCAGAAATGTCAAAAATTTTGACAAACCTAGATATTTAAAAAATTATTGAATTTAGAAATAGAGAACTTCAGTGCAGATTACCTTTCAATGTTTAAAATTTATTTAATTCTAAATAGAAAAAGATTCTGTTGGTGATTTCAAGCTGCGTAATACTAATATCTATATGCCAAGAAACAATATATCGTGGGCTTACTGCAAAGAGTGACTAAGTCATATTTTTAGAAATTGATTGTAATGAGGTAAACAATTATCCTAAGATTTTCATGTTCATTATTCACTATATTTTATGTATGTATGTATATTCCCATTTTAGCAAATGTTGGTATTTAACTTGTAACTACGTTAACTAAGTAAAAGTAGTTTTTTAAGCACATAATTTCGATTTCGACTTAGTCACTTTTGCAGTAGACCCACGATATGTATATCGTTGCGTTTCAAACTGACGATGACGTTTAAAATGCTTTCCTGACAAAAGTTAACAATTGTTAATTTAACGCAATTGCAGAGGCTGGGTATGACCTTTTTCAAATTAAGTGATAAATTACCTCCGAATTATATTATTTATTACCAATAACATGTATTACAAAAGTTTGAGCATTTATTTTAGTTATGTGAAAAATCAATTGAAGTTTCAAATTAATAGCTTACAATTATAGAAATAACCAAGATGGCTTTAACTAAGTATTTATTACTTAATGAAACATGTATTAAAATGGTTCTGTATATTCTAATATGCTTTAATATTTATTCCTTCCTGCTTACATTTATTCCTACGTCTGTAATGTCTTTCAATTACATCTTTTTGATATAATTCATAATTCCTGTTCGTATCAGATTTTTCTTGTGTCCCTAATACTTGTTTCAGAATCTGTTTATCTTATATCTGTATTTAGTTTTGATATGATTACAAATACTACTTTTATAATTTTTTGTTTTTTTAAAAAGAAAACAAATGCTTTAAATCAAAATACTAAATATAAACAATAAATCAAACTATTTACTTATACTTAAGTACATAAATACTGACATTTGTTGTTTTCTGTTAGAAATACTTTCACCGCGGAATTATACAAAGATTAGCAAGTATTAGCAGTTCATTTTTATATTTTACAAACCTTAATGATAAAGGTTTACATAAACCTACTTATGAGCCTGGGCATACTTGAGCATATTTTTGTCATCGCTTGTTAAAGTAATGTAATATAAATCGAAAGGTTCCGAATTCCCAGGGTGATATACGAAAGTGGCGATAGTGTGGAATCTCAAAAAATGTCCTACTAAATACGATGTAAAAGTGTAGAAAGGATATCAAATTTTGACCTGTAGTTTTACCCAAGAAAACTAAAATTTAAGTAAGGGGAGTGGTCAAGTTCTTGTTGAATTTGGTCCCATCTAAAATCTATATAGAATTAAATTATTCAGATTTTTATATGGCCAAATGTATTTAAAAAGCTCATATGAAATCAAAAAAAAATTATTGTGAAACATCAAATTTGGACTGATGTCCAAATGAAAAGACATTTCTTCCCACTGTACGCCAGTCAGTCAAAAACGACGAAAAGCCGAAGCGTATGGGTGAATCGAACAGTGATTTTTACCCATCATGTCGGACCGTCCTACAATGAGTTGAAAACGCAAAATGTGGACTTAAGGGAAACTAATCCCTGTATCTTTTGCTAGTCGAAACATCAGTTTTATGTCATGAACTTCAATATTTAAAGAGATATAGACCAGATTTTTTCAAATTTGTAACTTAGACAATCAATTATTTTTCTCGTTTATAAAAAAAAGTGATTATGCGCTCATGCTTTTACCCTTTAAAGGGATCATTTCATGCCATGTATATTTTTTTAATAAAAGCATTTAGAAAATTATGATGCTTAGAAATTTTTCTTATATGGAAAAATAATGAAAATCAGCTATACTCAAAAAGCTCACATTTTCTCAAAATATGATTTACGAGATAGTATACGCCTAGATCTTTCTCAAAAATTAAATGATACTTCCTTCGTTAGTTTAATGGTTTGCACTTTAGTGCAAGAACGAACAAATAGCATACTTTAATGAAAGATATACGGCAGTTATTGAATTACCGACTTATGCCGCGATCGCTGACTGAGTGAGGGTTTGGCATGTGGCCCCTAGAAGGCGTGCATCTACACTCGTGATTTCTTAGCGGAATTCGAGAATAATACTTGAGACACGATACTGATGAAAGTGAATCTGTTCTTGGAGGAATGCTAAGGACGGTTGGTAGGCAGAAACTCACATTTCTGTTCCCTTTTCTGCTTGTATGGTGATTCCTCCACCATGGGCCATGAGTCCCTGCCATGGTGGCATTTTGTTTTGATGTTTTTTTGTAAATCACCAACGCTTGATTTTAATTTTTGAATATTACTTTTCCTGAAATTCAATTAAATAAAGCTGCAATGAAATACGATTATTGCATCGATGATGTAAGTTCGTTACTTTAATTACACGTTTACTCTATAAAAATAATTAACATTTATCAGGATTATGAAATACATATAAATAGGAAACCACTTGCGATTAGCATATCAGCAAGTAATTAATATTCGTTGTATTGACGTCCTTCTTCATTATGTCCGGTAGGTGTGTGGACTATAACGTGCTGAACCGTAGTGCTTTTAAACAGTGCCAGGTGTGGATTAATACCATTTAATAATAATTTTTATATTTGAAGATTGATGTATTTGCCTTTCACTTAATTCGTCTTTTTGTTGTTACAAATAAATTTTCATAAATTTTATAATGCCTTTAATCCCATCTGGATATTTATTAGAGAAAATTTTTAACTTTAATGTTTCCAAATACCTAAAACAAAAATGTTTAATTTTTTTTTAATATGAAATTTAATTAGTTTTTTAACAGTAGTAAACGTGAAATAATATGAAGAGAAGATATAAATTAATGAAACAATGGCAGGTAGAATGTTATTACCTATTATTAGTTCACGTCAATTCTTATTAAGTCTATACAGTAAAAAAAATTTGGTAAAATTTCTGTACGAATTTGGGACCATTTTGTACCCTAAAGCCGTACAGGTATTTTACTTTTAAGAAGCAATAATTCTAACTATAGGTAATTTTTTAATGCTTTTCATGTAACCTGGAGTATTCATACCGAAATGTCGAAATGTGGGTAACCTTTCCAAGATTTCTTTATGTAGTCTGGAACACTCAAAAGGAAAAATGTAAAATAGTGATAATTTCCATGTAAATTTTGTTTGTTTAAAAGTAAAATTACAAAGAAAAATTCAGTATTTCAGATATTTTCCTTATAAAAATGAAAATATCGTCGAAATGGAAGTTCCCTGCTAGAGTTCATGTAATTAGAATTTTTACTTTTCTTAAATCAGAAAATATGTTAGAATCCTTGTTCGTTCGATTATTACTTTACTCTAGATCTGATGTCTGCCATTAGGCCATTTTCAACTAGAATTGTGTCTCAGTGTAGCTACCTTAAAATGGTGAAATGTCATTCTTAGATTATGTAGTAAAAACGAAATTTTAAAACTAAAGTTAAAGAATAGTAAAGTTAAATAGTAAAGTTAAGAATATTTAGTAATCGAAAATTCCTTGTTTGTAACTGTAATTTACAAATTGTAAGAAATCTTAAGTGTTTCATGAGAGATATTAATATTTTCTAACAATATTACATTATTAACGATTTTTTTTAAGAAAGAGAAACTTTCCTATTAATATTCATGTGAAATACTTGTATTATGCCAAAATTTCCAATATTTCTACATTTGCGTAGGTTTATGTATATTTACCTCCATTCAGTGCGGAGAATGATCAAAAAAACGTAATTTTTATCAAGAAAAAATACATATTTTTTTTTAATATGAATAATATTGGAAACCTGTAATAACAATATATTACGATTATAAACAATTCCATTATTTTTTGTCATACTTTGACAATTCTGTGTCCGGTAGGCTTCGGCAATCCGAGAAGAAAAACATTTATTTTACTCTTACATTTTTGTAATTAGTTTGACTTTGTTTTCCTTACACAACAATAGAAGTTTGGGAAGCTGCAGCATAATAAAAAGCATTACCCATTGCATGCAAGCTTCTTCTTTTGTTTTCAAAGTACTTAGAAGACTGCTGCCACTGATAATAAAGAACCACATTTAATCACCTCGGGCAAACATTTTGAAACGATCCATTATGGCGATTTTACCTGAAGGGAAAACGCGATGAAAAAGACGGAAGTATATGTTCAAATGTATCGCAATCTGTCCATAAAATGAATTTGGTTTGACAAGTAAAAATAATTACTATTTCATGATTATTGACTAATGAATGACGTAAACAGTTATAAATAAAAACACAAACAAAACAGGATATCAAACAAATGCAATAATGATATAATAAAAGCTTTTATGCGGCAAAAGGAAAATAAAAAAAAAACTACAAAGAAAAAAAATATTCCGAAAAGTAAAAGAAAATTAAATAAATGAATAACAAATTTTATAAACAAAAAAATAAAAATAAAGCTAATACGAAGAAGCTAGTAGAAGATGAAAACAAACCGAAATATACGGGGCTCCTTAGTGCAATATAATTACAGAGGCCATGCATTCAACGCGCCTCTCTTTGTATATTTACAAGCATCGTTGACAACATTGTTTGCCAAAGTTTTGCTAGAAGCAATATTACGTCATTCAACAGTATCAAGGCTTTGGAGCTAGCGGAGCTAGCGGAGCTATGTAAGCGCATCAAAGCCTCGCTGTACTATGAACGAATTTCCTTCGATAAGTGAACGAAAAATCCTAAAATGTATTGTCGCTCTGTCAGCTAAAGAGCTTGGATAGGGTAGCTATGACGGGAACCAGTTTCTACTTTCTTGCTAGCACCGCTCGGCTATTTTACTCGGGAACTGTACTTGTGACATCATAACTGCGACAAGGACATTATAATACTTTTACTATATTTCTTTCTAACAGTTTGGGCGCTTGCTCATTTGGTTGACAATAAAATCAACATCTATTCAGTAAATAAGTAAAGATGTCTTAAATACATATATTATATTCTTAAATTATTCATAAACATGAAACAATGATATCTCATATTAATTGAAAAAATATGCTAGCAGTGTAGTGCTTAACTAGCCATTATTGCACTTGGTTATATCAAATGAATGATCGATCGTTTATTAGCATACCGAGAACTCGGAAATCGCCAAGACAAAGATTCCGAAATATGCGTCAAATATATAATACATATGTAATACTTGAGCGAGCGATGAATAGAAGTGTAAACAACTTTTTGCTGGTAGATCGACTAGATACCTTCGACCGCATGTTTCACAAAACCTTTCGGATTATTTATCACGCAACAAGTTTAAATACAATGCGTCTTATTCATTCACTCGCTCAAGTACAACATACTATGTCAGTACACAGGTATTATATAGACGCATAGAGTGTCCATTTTCGGAATCTTTGTTCTGGCGTGTTTCCAGTTATCGGTAAGCTAACAAACGATCGATGGTTCATTTGATATAAGCGAGTGCAAGAATCGCTCGTTAAGCACATCACTAGTGCATAGTATGAAAGGATATATAAATATCACTTAAAGAACAATTTATCTTACTTTAAAGTAAACAAATATTCATCGTATTTATAGACAAATGTATACAAATACATTCATAAAAATATCTTTTTCTATCTCGCATGTACAATGAGCACTTTGTGCAACTGTTTTATCGAAAAACAGTGTTACAAAATTCCACTTCGTAACATTATTTTTTCCACTTTTTGACCCTGTTTGTGGTGATTTTTTATGTGAGATTGGCTGAGGTCGATAATGTAGCCTGTGTAAGCGTTTTGACGTTTGATGGTTCAACTCATTTTTGTTGATTGGCCGATAATGTGGTTATTGGTATAACTATCAACCCAAGAAGAATTTAAAAATATCAAAAATCGCTACGGAGTAAAAAATTAAGTAAACATAGTGTTAACAATATATTTTGAAGAAAATATTATTTATTATAATTTAATTAAGCAACTAGCAGCATGACTAAAACTGCAAACTTCTTTTAGACCCCTCACCAGAAGTTTGCAGTATTACCAGCGCTACAGTTTGGAGTATTTTCGTCAACATAACTAAACTAAAATTAACCTCTGACATAAATGTATAATAAATGGTGTAAAAATGGCCATATAATAAAATTGAAATCGTCGAAAAATCAGATTAATCGTCTTTAGTAACGCAATTATTATATGTCTTCACTGTAAAAGTGGCATTATCATTTGAGAAAATTGATGGAAATGACTGTTTACTTGAAAGAATATTTTGATTATTGGTTGCTGTTCCATCCTGAACTATTTTTGCCTCAATTTGATTTTCTAGCACAGAAGTCGACGCAACAGAATGCTTTTCACTATGAGTCAAGGGGCGTAATCTTGTAGGACTTTCGCAGTAGAGGTTGAAGCTCCCTATTCTTTGTCGGATGTAAATAATCGCGCCATTTCAATTCTTTTTTTAACAGAAACATCAACATATCCCTCAGCGGCAGCTGACAATTTCCAGCTTCCGTGCTTTTCTAATATAATTAAATCACCTCCCTGGTTCGCAACGTGAAGAGCAGACAAACGACGAAAACGCTGCCCAGTATATCTTGCTGGATTTGGAAGATTAAGAAACTTTGCTGCGTTTTAGAAGTTTTAACGATCTTATGTATTCCAATGGGAGACGTTGTGTATCTACTATTTCGATATTTTGCGAAGAATTTATTGTGCGAAGTGTGTTTCGGTCGTAATTGAATATAATTTTTTATAAGGGTAACCCACAATGCATCAGTTACATAAAAAAAAAGTCGAGTTACTTTACTTTTGTGTTAGGTACAGTAACCATTATCTTGCCCGTTTGAAATTCTAAATCAGCTACAGACATATTTGTTAGTTCATCACGTCTAAGCGCCCCACAATAGCCCATAATTAGTTTAACCTACATTAAATTATGTTAAGGGTATATTTATGTTATATACGTGATTAAAAAAAATACTGCCATTGCTAAAAAGTAGCGATCAGCATTATTAATAAAGTTATTAATATTTTCCGGCTGCAATTTCATAGATTTTTTTGCTACATAAGATTCATTTTTTTCTGCGCAGTAGTACAGTAAGTTGTAAATACTTTGAAATATATGTACATATATATTTTTGTATATCGAGAGGCATATATGTACAAAGCATTGAGTAGCTGGAGCACCTGGTGGAGGCTTTTTTAGTTTCGCTCATTAACTCGAAGAATGCTAATAAGGTATTTTCTGTTATATTTAAAACAACTTTTTCTTGTATTCTTTGAGGTATTTCAATTTAGATTTGTAGTATGACTATGAGCTATATTTCTTAGCTTCAGGGGAGTGCAGGATCTAAATCTATAGCAACGACTTAACTATGAAAACACACTTCATTACTATCAATGTATTGATGAAAATAAATGCAAATTATTTTTCTCCTCCTTCTTTTAATAGGAAAACATAAATTTACTTTTGAATTTAAGTTTTAAATTTTATAATGGCGCATATAATAATTACGCATGACAAAATTGTATTGCCAGCACAAAAAAATTGCATGGATAAGAAATCTCATTTTAAATAGTAAATAAACGTAAATTAATGCGAAAAAATAGTATAAAACACATCTGTTACAATGACTCGTACATTGAATGAATACAATGAATAAACTTGTACTCATATTGCAACAAATGCCATTATAACACTAGTGTTTTAAGATACTATTGTAACATCAGAATAACTATAATATTTGAAATGCAAATATGCATAACAATCTCTAACGGTATGTAGTCATATAATTGTTTGCCGAAAAATACAGAAACTAGTGAATATATAATGGAGGATCAGGTAGGACTAGTCAAAATTTAATAAAATAACTAAATTGCGAAAGAATTGGTATCATATTTGCAGTTCCGTAGTCACTGCTTCGTTCTCCTAATGTCAAAAATACTTTGTTGACATATAGCTGACGTCACGTTTTACCGTGAGTAGTTAATTTTTTGTGTTTTGCTTTTGAGGCACTTTTGCATTTTCTGAATATACTAACATTGTATATCTAATCGTATTTTTTTTTTTAATAGCAAGCTAATTTCTAAAGAACCAAAATTTAGAGTAATCCTGGGTTACCGTTTATATTAAAATTAATGACGATTACTTTTCGTTTTGTCAATTTCATCCGGAAACGTATTGCATGTTGCATATGTAGTCTGATTAATATTGGTATGGCAAATAAAATTATATTTTTAACAGAATAAATAATAAAATGCTTGAGAATACAACAACCGTTAGGTCTGCCCGATGAATATTTGTTTATTTCGATAAAATTTCATTTGATAATATGTAATACTGCGAAACTCGAATTTTTGCATTTAAAAAATGATTATAGACGGCTTTAAAAAACATTTTAGTGTTTTTCAAATGTATGTTACTGTACCTACTGATCAATGCCCTTCGAAGATACTAGTCAAAAATCCATAACGAACTGTAATTAGCCATCAATGTAGAATGGATTGGCAAGCGCCTGGTTTCCCAGAGATAAACTATTCATTGATTCGCTGCAATGCCAATGTTTGATAGTTCTCATTTGTTAATCGAAATTGAATTGTCGCCTGAACGAAATGTTGCCACTATCGCTTTGGCTATATCGGAAAATCAATTGGACTTTGACAGATGCTCCTCTATTATTATTGTCGTTACTGTGAAAAAATAATGTGAACTAAGCTAACCAATTTAGGAATAGATATACAGGGTCATTCCCAAATTTAGAAATAAAATATGTTTTCTGGCCTCCATGCGTGCGTTGAAAAGATTAGTTTGCCCCGCCAGGGTTTGTATTGTATACAATAATTACTACCCTATTGATTATGAAAATATACGTATGCCATGTGTATGTTCTTCTATAACTGAGTTCGCCCTTGCCTAACAACTAAATGAACTACAATACTTATACAAAATATAAATTTTTGCTTCATTTTTGTTTCAGATCGTCAACGCTGTATTGTGCTTCGTGCTGATCCAAGCATTAAGGAAAGAAGAAAATGAATCAGATGCATATAGGCGTTAAGAAAAATAGTACTTCTAATCCGTAATAAATTACACTTGACATTGTACCTTCCATTTTTCTGTGTATTACTAATAATTTATAGTCCATTTTAGTATTTAAATATAGGTATATCCTAGTTTTAAAATAAAAACAAGAATACACATTATATATCATCCAAAGAAGCACGTTGAATATAATTAATTTTAATTTAAACCACTAGTTCTAATGTTAGCGTAAATTTTGATAATTCTATTATTTCTATAATGCATTTTAAAGGTAAATATGATTGCGGGTGTTAATCATCTAATCGCTGTTAATTGTAAAATATTTTAATTTTTTTTTGTAGTTAGGAATTCATTTATTATTTTATGACAAGTTTATACGTAGTATATAGATTGTAGCATTCGTGTAATATCTGTATTTTTATATATTCTAAATAAAAACTGTTCTTTTAAGGATTGGTGTGATTACAGTACAGACGTAAAGTTATGAGGCCATCACCTGTTTGACATATAAATAACCCAAGAATATGTATTACATTATGGCGACAGTTTTTTAATATCATCATATTAAAATTCCGAAATCAAGTAGGTTTATATCGATACGAATTGATATATGGACACGCATAAGATATATATATATAAATTTCCAGGAAGAAATCGAAAAGGTTACAGGAAAATGCAGTATTGCTAGAACAAAAACAAAACAAAAATAACTGAATTAAATCCTTATATTTTAAACAATTTATATACTAAAATAAATGAAATGAAATAAGACATAAGCACAAGTTTTTCAGAAACAGTCCTCGGTTCTTATTCCCAAGTTATCAATGTTTCAGTACCTGTTACCTCCTGCAAATAAGACATTACTCACTAACAATAAATACTAGAAACTAATACAGGGAAATTGTTCGTTCTCCCAACGACAGATACCAACAAACATCAAGATCACTTTTTAAGATACAAGCATTGCACACCAAAAACATAATCAATGAATGCCTCCTTATTGAGGATATACCTTTACGCAGCTGGTTAGTTAACAGTTTTTTGGCTTCACGAAATTCCTCAGCTTTAGAAATTTACAATAATTAGGTAGTCACTTTTTTTTCTAAAATATTTTTAAATTTGTTACGCTTCCGGTGAACCGAAGGTCGCCATGAAATTTGTTATTTTAAATAAAACGCCCTATATGTTACATTTTTGAGTTTAGCATAAAATTTTATGACCATTACAACCAGCGTTTTCTGCACCCATCTTCAAATGTTTTCAAGATAATACGATTTTTGTGAACATTTTGACGTTCACACCGTTGCAGAGTTGTCCGAATTTAGTTGAAAACGGAACTAATTATTTTGTTCACTAAATCGACTCTCAATTGCAGATCATAGAAAGAATGTAAAAAAAATAGGTTGTGTAGAGTTATTTTTCAAAGAGGAAGGATGAAATTATTTAAAATTAATCGGTAAGAGGCAAATATCCTAAATACGTACTATTTATTTTATTTATTTACTGCATTTTCTTATATTACAAAATACTGAATGAGATACTTAAAAATATGTTCAGTTTGCAAACTGCGGCTTTCTCCAGATTTTTCTCGTAGTTTATCGTAAAGATGTTTCCTTGGAAACATTTTAATGAACTTTCCTGGTGTAAAGTAAGTTACTTGTTAGTTATCAGTGTTAATAGGAGTAAAGAGCCAACCTTATAATAATAGTAATTCATTTTACTTAAAAGAAACAAATGAGAACGAACTTCTTAATACTATCAACAATATCAAGAGGAAACGAGATATCTATGGAATAACTACAGAATTTCTATACAAAATAACAAATGTGATAATTCTGCTTTCAAAATTAATAAATAAATGTTTCCAAGAGGCCATTTTCCCAACCCAATTAAATGTCACAAAAATTATTACTGTTTACAAAAGCGGAGACATCAACGAATGCACTAACTATCGCTCAATAGCCATATTACCAACAATATAAAAACTATTTGAGCGATTGATAGCGGAATGACTTATAAACTACTTTGAAAACAATTACTTCTCGGATAAACAGCATGGATATAGACAAAAGAGATCTACGGTTACAGGAATTTATCAAGTGATCGAGACTATTATAGAGGCTTATGACTCACACTGAGGTGTTGTGACTTGAGCAAAGTCTTTGATATGGTACGAGATGACATCCCGCATGATAAATTATATTCTATGGTATAAAAGGCATACAACACAAGCTTCTAGGGTCATATCTATCTGACAGATATCAAACGGCTGAACTTAAAACCAATAAATCAACTACAAAATCCATATCACAAGAAGTACCGCAAGGATCAATATTAGGTCCTCTCCTATTTATAATATTCATTAATAACTTGCCTTGTAAGATCAGTCCAACAAAAAACTTCGCTCTACGCCGACGACACTTCTTTTGTAGTAACTGCTAAAAATGCTACTGATCTTAAGACTGAAAGAGAAAAAGTGTTAAATGGTGCTAAGAATTGGTTTCAAAATAATAACTTAAAATTAAATGAAGAAAAAACGTAACACCTTAAATTCTCCGCAATAAATGAAGCCTCAACGTCGGATACTGTCATAGAATCCGCAGGATGAAAACTATTGCAACTCATGATGCAGCTTAGACGGCTTACTACACTAATTTTCATAATAAGTTGCTCTATGGAATCTTGCCATGGGGAACATCACCACAAGCAAAAAGAACATTTACCCTTCAGGAAAGTGCTGTTCGAGTTCTTTGTCAACTGAAAGCAAAACAAAGATGTAAAACTTAGTTTCTGCAAGAGAAAATACTCCCGTTACCATCGTTGTACATCCTCACCGCTCTTCGGTATGTCATGGACAATCCACAGAAGTTTGTGCTCTCATTTAAACGATACCAACCACGAGTACGAAACCCGAAGAAAATTCAGATTTCCTCATTCCTTAGATACAAATACCTAAGGTGGCGGACTAGGCCTTCCACTTCCAAAGTGAGGGTACCTCACAAGGAAGGAACAAAGGGAGGAGCAAAACGACTGGAGCAGATTGGAGAACAAGATAACATCTATCCCCTCTCAAATTGCGTAGCACTGTGCAACTGAAGGGCGTTGCACCTGGGAGCACGTGAATTCGAAGAGGGAGACTTACCTAACTTGGGGCCTTCTGATATCCTACACTTTCTGAAAGGAATAGGTTTGGAAGGCCAGCTGTAAAACAGCAAGAACAGGGGACACAATAGATCTTTTAGGTCGCAGTGTAATGTCACCCTTGCAATATATACATGCATACATACATAGATACAAATAAGAGGTTAATCATAGCCAAAAAGAATTCTACTTGATCAAAGTTATTACTCTCTTGAAGAATTCTTTAATTCAAACACTAGTCAGTGTGTATAATTTTAATAATTTTGATCTGGTGTTTGTTGTATTCTTTGTTTTATACACTTTTTTTTGTTTTTTTATTTGTTATATGTTATTTATTCTTGTAATGTTTTTATTACAATGAATAAACATATCTATCTATCTATCTATCTATTAAATCTATTTTTATAGTTATTGAAATCCAATGGCTGTAATTCATACTATAAAAAACTATGCTACCACGTGAAAAATATATTTTAACAATAATCCAGTTTATGTTTCAACTAAACAAAGAGGTGGTTTTTATTACATATACTATCAACATTACCATATAAATAATAATACGATAAGGGCGCATGCGATATGTATTTATTTATATGTTTAATATTGGAGTATTGTCGAGATTTGCAATAAAATAAATAACTCTCAAATGAGTAAATGGCCACACGTAAAAATTTTATATGTTTTTACAGACACTTCAAGCTATCTTTGGTAATTTTTGCAAAGCGGACACTGGCGGGGGTTTGTTTTAATGCTTCACTAAAATCAAAGTTGATATTACGTCGACAAATAACAGGAGAAGTAATTTCTTTTTACATTTTTTCAAGATCTACAACTTATCAAGAAACGATTTAATGAAAAAAAATAATTAGTTCCGTTTTCCACTAAATTCGTACCACTGAGCATTGTACGTAATTAGCTTTCACTGGGAATTGCTTCTAGTCGACGTTTTGTTGTCACTCGTATGGAACATCTTCAATGGTGCTATTTCTGTCATTGTTCGGTGTAGCTTAACGGTTGCAGATGGCTTGTTTGGAAAGGAAGTACTTCCACAAATTGTGTAAAAGATATACGTCATCACGGTTAAGATTATTGAGAAGCTTTTTGATTTCAATAGATTTTCGGACTTTGCGGTTATAGCAGTAACAATTTCAGCATAAGATTTAGATAGAGTTAAATTGGATTTAGTGACCCATTTCCACCCTATCCTCAGCAAGTGGTCACTCAGTTACGCGCAAAGCCCGAATGTTTTGCAGCACGAGTGCCCATCGAATGCTTTCTTTCACCAATGTAAAAAATGACGCGCGAGCATGAAATTCTCTAAACACCAAGAGCTTTGAAAGGATTTGCGATAACGAGGAAACGGATCAAAAAGTTTGGAGTTGGGTTGAAAGGCGGCTTCGATGTTGTATTTGGACCATATTTTCCCTCTACGGTTTTCATGCTAGGAAATAATCCTCGCCGCAATACGAAAACCCTGTAAAGCAAAAATGATAAATGCACCTGAAAAACATCCTGCATTTGTATTATATAGGGTAGTTGTAAAGAAGGTAAGTGAACGAAACACGTCGAATTTCGGTCATTGCATATTTATGTCATTCAGCTACTCTCGGTATTAGCAAATGTTTTTTTGTCTGCTTTCAGGCTGTAAAATTTACCAGTTCTCCGTAATCTCTAGGAAGCAAACGCTGCAGTTTATTACCTTTTAAAATTCGTCGAATTTACGAAAAAGAAGTATTAGTGTCTTCGGCTATTTGCCGACTGTATATTCTACATTTACTCGAGCTAAAACTGTAATTGCATTTCTTGTAGTCCTTTCTTGGGTTAAAACCACTTCTCTTCTTAAAACTCCCAAATGCATTACAAGTTCTTGCTAATGTTGCAAATAACTTATCAGATGGTAATAATCTCTTTGAATAGTGTTGTGGGTGCATTCGTTTAGCGGCCTTACTATGTCTTTGGCATACCCGTAGATTAAAATCATATTTAACTTCAGCTGGTTTGAATACACAGCCAGTTTTTTAAAAGAATTTTCAACTCAATGACGCACCGTAACAGTCGTTGTTGGTAGGTTAAAATATTTATTTTCTCTTGGAACTTACGGTATCTCAAGTAACAAAATATTTGTGAAATATTTTTGTTACTTTACCCAAAACTAACTAGGAATGGGAAATAAAATACGAGACGTGATTTAATAAAAATGACTGTTTTGACATATGTTATCGCAAAGACAATATGGTGGTTTCTGCCTATAAGTTTCGTCAGCTCAATTAATATATATAGTTTCTTACACAGTTTCTGAAAAGTAAAAAAAACACAGGTAGGCGAATAACAAACTGAATTAACCGGTATACAACATTTTATACTTTCTATTAGGGCGGTATACGCGATAGTTTTAAGCTACGATTTCGAACACGACAGCAAGCGACAACCGCACTTGAGGCAGCGGCAGACGACAGAATCAGTAATAAAAAGACTATAAAAAAAAAATAGCCCTCAAAACTTACAAAAAAATCACCGAAAATTGTCTCCAGAGAATTGGTATTATTAGAATAAACCAAATATAAGAGTAATAATAAAAAAAATAAAAGAATGTTACCTGTTGTGTGTTTTTCTTTTTAATAAAAGTTAAACAACTGGAATTGGATTACTTTTATAAAATTTAAATCGTTAACCTTTTTTAAATGATTATTAAAATTCTTATTATAAATGTATACATTATAAACCCAATAATACTACACTTTATTTATGAAAACTAAATTATTACAAATCATCCTAACCCCGTGCTCCACCTGAAAAGGTACTACACGAGGCTACCTATTCTAAGTACTATATGGGTTCCATAATAATTGAAATGATCCTACTCTAACTAAATAACTTCCCTATGATTTTTAATAACAAAAATATAATACAGTAGCCTCCCGACCATACGAATCACTACTTTTGAGGAAATGATAAAAATATGTGAAATGTGATTAGTTCACATAATCGCGAGTCTACTGTAAATCAGTCAGCTATCAGTTATTATTAAATGCGCCCATGGAACGACTTTCGTTATCTCCCAGCATTCGCCAAGGACACTGATTATATATAATATACTTATATAAAATCAATGCCCACGGAGTAAGGGCAAAAACCTTTGCTCTGGGAGGATCTGGGAAGAAGTTCCAGATCTTATTACTGATAGCCACAAATTATTATTATCCTTCTGAGTGCCGAAGAAGCAGCCTCCACGTCTCCTCAAATTCCGACAGCCCTGCCCTTTTCGCGTAGCTGCTCCCTTTTTCACACATTCAGAAGTTGAACAGGAAAGATGATAACCTAAAAAACAAACAAAACAATAGCAGTACCTATCCAATGAGAACAAGTCGGTTACATTTACGTGAATTTAACGTTGTATTGGTTGAAAGAACGTTAAATTAACGTAAATGTAACCACTTGTTCCCATTGGGTATTCTAATACTTAATAATAACTTAATCCTAATTATTCTAACCAAAAGTAATTAAATAAAGATTTATATTTTAAATATTTATAGTTTAACACCAATTCCGACCATTAAAGAGCATAAAATATTCAGTTATAAGCGTGCTACCTATCTAACTAAACTAACTAAACTAACTATCTAAATATCATGCCGTAGCCTATCTAGTTCTTTAGCAACATTACTAAAAAATTCCCACCATTCGATCCACTCATTATCTCTAATATCTATTTCACGTCGCGGCCAATTTAACCCCCTAGCTAATGCCCTAACCTCCGTACACGACCGCCACTCATCAGTGAGTGGACATTCAAATAAGACATGCCGCGCTGTATCTACCCCACCACACTCACAAAGCGAATCATTAACCCTCCCAATTCTACATAAAAATGATTTAAAATTACCGTGGCCTCTTATTAATTCTACCGCCTGATACGATAAATTAACCCTCATTTCCCTAAAACGTGTAACGCTACCGATAAATTTCTTAGTCCACCTCCCATTTAAGGTATTATCCCACCTACTCTGCCAATCATTATCAACCAATAATACTACAGATAACTATAAATTGGAAAATATACTTACTGTGCGGAACTTGTTCAAGTATGATACCCCACTTCCCTACTACATCACTATTTTGGTGCGGATCTCAGGAAGGAGCTCGACCATTCGTATGAAACTAGGGGCAGGACTGCTGGATCCTGTGCCATATTCTTGCAATAAGTATGGTGATCGGACGCTTGCCAAACTGGTACCAAGACTATTAAATAATATGCCACCTGAATTAAGAAACATTTCCTCATATAACATCCTAAAAACTAGATTAAAAAACTGGTTAATATATAGCGTGTAATATTCCAATAACAATTAAGTTTTAATAATTAAGTTTTTTATTCGGAAAATTGAGTGCATGAACTGTTTGCGATAAATACCCGTGTAAGACATCTTCGTAAATGTTTGTTTGTGCGCTCAGCTGCTGCAGTGCGTTCAACTCTGGGTGGTTCCTTCGCAGTCACATTGATAAGAAAAAAATCCCATACAAGCAAAACTTCTTATTATATAAAGTAGAAGTACTTACACACCGACATCATTAGATCATAATAAAATTTAAGTTCGCGATAAATCCACTGACAAGCCTCTGGTTTAATGGAAAGTAGAAATAATATTAGTTTTGATTAGATATATTATATTATGTTAATTTTTTTGAATTGGTTCTCTTTTCACTTTTGAATTATATAACTATATTAAGTAGTTATTATTATTGTTGCTCATACTAATATCTGGAGGACAATAGGTATTTATGTGGCTTTTAACAACATTTCGATTTACTTTTATTATACTTCCATGTTAAACAACAACTGTTAATAAACTTACTTTGTTTTTGATTTTCATAAATAAAATAAAAAAAAAATTAAGATAAGATACTATCCTAATTGTAATTATATTTGAATTTCTATAGTAATGGTCTCTTAGATGTGATCCAAGTAAGGCAAAAATATTAATAAAGGCTTAAATATATATATTTTTTTAATTACGCTGGTTAGAGCAATTGTACGGTTTGTTGCTCTTAAGCGTAAGTCTTCTTGATCGAAATAATTTGGTCGACCACAAATTTTTGGATGACACTGTATTACTAATTAGATATAATTCGCGAATATAGTTGTATTCTGAAGTCTAGGTTAATAATGTTGGCCGGAAGGTTTGTGTCATGTGATAGGATTTTAAAAATAATAAAATAAAATAATGAAATCTTAATTTGGTGTAAGAAACGAAAATAATAAAATTAAAATATACGACTTAGCTGGTAAATTTCTATGGATGTCGGTGTATTGCGTCCAGGAGGGTGGTTTGAGCGCGTTACGCTATGTCAGGCGTGGTTCCCTTTCGAATTCAACGATCTGGAATTGGTCTCTCAACTTAAGTACTTCGTTCACCCACTTGGTTTAACTCGAGCCAAAATAATGTAGTAGTTGTAGTAGATAGTAGATAGTAGGTCCTAAGATAGGATCGAATTACTAAACTGATAAATTAACAAAGAGAGAAGTCGGCTCTTAGTGGTACTTAAGATGACGCCATTAACAAAAGGAATGCCGACTTGACGCTGCTGTTGTAAAACCCTTTTCAGGAATATCGATGCAATGGACACAGAACTCCTGGCACCCTTAAGGTAAGCGGTAAAATAATGCACTCGATATTGGAAGTTTTTCGCGCGACAAAATCCCACCACGTGGTAACTAATTGAAATTTGCACGGAGCAACTTGAACAGCGCGTCTAAGATGGTGTGTGTCGCGTGTGCGTCTCCCTTGCTAAGCTAGCGAAAGGGCGGATGTCGGAAATGCAACGTGAATCAAATAAGTCACTGACAAACTTAACAATGCGGAATAATTTGCACAAAGGAAAAGGTTTTAATGAATGAAACTTGAACTAATAATTGAAGAATAAAAAGCAAATTTAACTGACAATGAATTACTAATTAATTTGGAAATAAATAACGAAAATGAGACATCAATTTTTACTATCACGGTAAGATGCGTTGTGACGAGCAAGGAGTTCGAAACTTCACTAAACACACCAAACGCTAGATGGCGTTGCAGGGTATAATTCTTAAATTAATGAAATAAAAATCTTTAAATAAAATCTAAAAATGAAGCGATCGCAATCCAACGGCAACAAGGTGTTATTTTTGCACCCTATTTATAAATTTAGTAAACATCCAACCAAAAAACGGAAATCTCAAATGAATACAGTTTGTGCGATACTGTAGTGTAAACTTTTATTTAATTAATATTCTTTAATTTACTATGTTATGTCCCCTGTATCGAGTTGCAATTTGTATATATTATTTGGGTATATGGTAGGTATATTTGGTGAAATAAATCATGGGTGTCCACAAGGGCAACACATAAAAAAACACTATTAAAGTGTCTACTTATATTTTTGGCTTGCTTGGGAGGATCGTAAAAAAACTACAGATGATCACTATCTACAATTAAAACAACATACTAGGAAAAAATATATCACATAAGTTACTGAAAATGATTCTTTCTTATTTTCTTCTTAACAGTTATTTAATCTAAAACTATAAACATTGCAAAGTTAAATGTTCTGGGATTCAATATTATGTAGAAAGCTGCTTTAGAAAAAAAAAATAGTAACCGAATATATGCAAGGGCCTATTGCACCAGCTTATCCGGCTATAGCCTTTTTTAAGGTATTTTATACTTGTCTTAATAAAAAAAAATAAGCAGTTATTCTATAATTGACGATTCTATTGAAAAGAAGACATACTGAGTACGCAAATGCATACATAAGAACACTCTTACCTGAGGTATCCACATTGGAAGAGAAATTTCAGGAGCCTTATCACAGAAATTTCCGATTTGTCTAACCCGCCTAGTTTTGTACAGCATCAAACAGAGCATGTTTTCGTTAGGTGTCTTTGTGTTTATTATACCTAATGTATACTTTTCTCTATTCGGCTATTTCAAATTATAATTAAGTTAATATCCTTTCGTTATTTTTTTTTTAATAATCTAAGTAAGCATATAAATAAAATTCTTATAACAATTGAAAAGAAAATATGTTACCTCTAATATGAAGAGCATACAGATATGCTTCTATAAACGAATTTACAAAACTATGAGTGACATAATACGAAATATCTTTGCTGGCAGTTTGTTTTGAAAAATAAGTCGCGAAATGCACTAGTACTTACCATTTTATGCCACAAAACTAGGATAAGCTGTTCTTCATCGCTTAGAACTAACGAGAATGGGCAGGACTTAATCATCTAATCTAAGCGCACCTCTAACGAAATCGCACATTCCGCTCAGAAGAAATCTTCACGGCAATCGAAATTTATTTACGTAAATTTGTAAAAATTTACAATGTAAAACTAACTTGCCTTTGCAAATTTACTCCAAAAGAAATAAATAAGTTAATACTCAGTAATGCGTAAAAAAACTACAAAAAAAGATGATTGATATTGGATTATCTGGAGAAACTGTTGCACGTGTTATTTATATTTTTCGAGATTTCGAGAAAATTTACCTGTGAGCAAATTCAAACGAAAAACTTAACCCATGACTTCTTCCCCAAGGACTTTTGCAAGGTTCTACATTAAGTCTAATCTTATTCAATATATATACGTTCGACTTGATGTCCTCACACCTTTTTTTTAAGTTAGGGTAGACACGTATAGTCCAGGCACTTGCGCTAGGTGAACATTGTACCGTCGCTACTAAAGCTCTTACTTCCACTCAAACAGCTTGGTGTTCTCTATAAAGCCCAGTATCTTGTCAAATGGAAACTTGAGAACCCACGAGGGCTCCAATAGATCCTTCCCGAAATGTTTCTGCCTGAGTATTTTTAATTACATGTAGACTCGTTTTTTTCCTGTAGTTCGCATTTTCTGTACCACGGCTCGCTTACTCGACCTGTGTTGTATAGATGCTTTTTCAGGGGACTGTGTCCAGTTGCCAGCTCAGTAATGGTGTTAGCTTCTGTTTTGCTTCGCGCTTTAGTATGGAGTTGACCTTCAGTGGACCTCCATTTCTTTGTACTTTATTTATCTAACCAGGTCCAAATCTCCCTTTTAGCAGAGTCCTTGGTAATCCCACATACGATCTCTGGACCTATGAAGTGGCTTTTAGAGCCCTCCTTAGCTAATTCGTTGGCTATTATATTGGCCTTTATATCTTCATGTGCTAGCACCCAAATCAGACACACCGTGTAGTCGCGTGCCAGTGTATTGAGGGATTGTTTGCAGTCTCTAACTACTTTTGACCTAGTTATAGGGTTCGAGACAGCCTTGATAGCAGCCTGCCTATCAGTCATTATACTTATTTTCTTCCTTATGTAGCCCCCCTTTGCTATCATTTCTTCGCAGGCTGCAAGGGCAAATATCTCTGACAATTGCAAAACTGCGACCCAAAAGAACAAAGAAATGACTTTTTTGTTCTTTTGGAATACCTTTTATGTATGCAGATATTGTTTTGAAAATTTGCATACTTTTTATTTAATTACCGTTAGGTAATTCGTCACCATAAGCATTTTTTGATTGACTTGTTTATGAGGAAAATATATACGTAGCTTGGGAATTTTCTCATACGCGTAGGATGATATAGTGATCTCTTTAATAAATTAACCTATAGTTGACGTTCATAGTAAGTTAATCAAGACGTAAACAGCCCGACGTTATATATTTCAGCGTGTACGTTCCCATCCCGATGGTAAACAAGACTGCATGCATTATGTAACAAGTCGCGATGCTTCGAAGCGTCAATCTCACTTTGTGAGCAAGAATTGCTTGACGACGTTATCAGTATATACACAACATTGTTGGTGGCCCAACCCGACCTCTACGCTTCTTATCACCCGATTACAATAGCCGAAGTTTCTGAGGGCAAAGAAAACAACAACTACGCTTCCAGTATGGTTATCATTCTAGATTTAATGGTCACGAGTAATGAGGGTATATTATAACATCAGGTTTATTCCTGGCGTAATTTCAGTCTTTTTCGCATTGTCGTAAACGTCGACTTGATGTACGGCCAACGAATCTGTTCCCAGCGACTTCATTATGGTGCCCTATTATTAACTGTAGTTCCTAAAAGTGTGTCATACTAGACGAGAAGTGGCGTTCTACTCGAACGGTGAGGGAGAAAAAGTCTTCAGTGCCTTTGCAAACTTTCTTCTTCGTCCGGGCCTTTTTATTGCCCCCCTGCTTGGTAAACTTTCGCTTTCGCTTTTTCGTACAATTTATTATGATAAATTTACTGCACCGTAATTTTCTGTGTTATAAAATATTGTCTCTGAGAAACTTGGCGGAGTTTTTGCACGTAGCTGGCGCGCCAGCAGAGTTTGCAAGAAATATCATTTATTACGATGAAAATATTTGTAACATATTACCAGTTTGTCGCCACTGTCTCTCACGAAATACCGCGGGAGCACTTTCTAGTGACTGAAAAATGGATAGCTTGGTGGATACTAATGCATTTACTTCAATAAAGTTGATAGATTGTCTTCAGTAATACACTGATAGAAATATAAAAATAATATAATAAAGAAATAGATAATAATATTTCAACAATTTGAAAGTGGTAAATTTTTAGTTTTTGAGATAACCATTATCTATAATGCAATTGATTAAAAAAAATATATTAATACGCCCAATATTTTTTTAGATACTTAATCCTTATTATATGAGATAATGATGCGCATAATAAGTAAAAGAAGTGCACATTGTAATTAAATATATTAAGTTTAGCTTAAAATTTGAATAAACTCCAGAAATAAGAAACTAAACGAATAATGGAAATAAAATGTAGCAGAATTGTATATACAGGGTGGGTACGTTCGACCTATTCATGGATATATCAGTAACAATTGTTGACTGTAAAGAGGAGATATTTAAAAATGTCCACAAAATATCTATTAGCAATTGGATTGCAATAAAGGGCTCTGCACATGTTAATTATGTTAATAGCGGTGATTGGAACATAATTTCAACGTAAACAAAAGAACTAAATATCCACTCACGATTGCGCATGAGCAACTTCTAAAAATTACGTTTACATTGAATTCTTCGTCGCGTCGTAAGTTACAACTTCAAGAGTTGTACAGAGTGCAAGTGCAATAGCAACAGAACACCAATCTGTTGCTGTTGCACTTGCACTCTGAACATATATTGACTTTTACTTGCGTTCGCCGGAACGATAGAGAATCTAATGTACCAGACAAGAATTTGATGGAAAAATTCATATCGATGTGTTAAATTAAATGCAAGTATCTAAAAGGTTCGTTAGCACTGGCCGAGTTGAATAATGTGTATACTTACCCTTTTTCTGTTGTAGTAAACGGAATCTATATATGTTAATGGCTGAGCATAAAATGCGGAGATTGTATACAATGCCTAAGTACTCTATAATATACCTAAGCATTTTTGGCAAAATTTGAAATTCAATTAATTTTTACGCTCTATTATACTCTTGGCCTAGAAAATGTGTACAATGCTTATATATTTTTTATAATGCCAGTTATGCCATACGGCAAAGTAAGAAGTGAAATTGTTAAATACATTTTATTTCGTATTGTATAGGATGTCTAGGCATTGTATATAAAGTCTAATTTTATACCCTGTCCGTAGCACATATGTTTTTATTTTGTTTTTTTACTTTAGCCATGCTTCGAATCTGACAGATATCAAGCGGTTGGACTTAAAATAAAGAAATCAATCACAAAATCCATATCAAAGTTAGTACCGCAAGGATCAATATTAAGTGCTTCACTATTTATAATCTTTATTAATAACTTACCTTATAACATTTGTCCAACAAAAACTTCGCTCTACGCCGACGACACTTCTTTTGTAGTAACTGCTAGAAATGCTATTGATCTTAAGGCTAAAACGGAAATAGTGTTAAATAGAGCAAAAAATGATTTCAAAATAATAACTTACAATTAATGAAGAAAGAACGCAACACCGCTGCGATAAATGAAACCTTGACGTCGGATACCGTCAGATACTTAGGATTAACCTCGGATGGCGTGGAGGGCACATACCCATGTACTAGCATCTGCTATATATACAATCCGGAGGATAAAACCTATTGCAACTTATGATGCGGCTTACTACACTAACTACACTAACCTAAAATAGTAGTCTACTCTATAGGATCTTGCAAGGGGGAACATCACCACAAGCAAAAAGAGTATTTATCTTTCAGAAAAGTGCTGTTCGAGCTCTATGCCAACTGAGAGCAAAACAAAGCTGTAAAATATATTTTCAGCCAGAGAAAATACTTACGTTACCATCGTTATATATCCTCATCGCTTTTCAGTATGTCATGGACAATCCACGGAGGTTCCATCTAAAAGGTGCCAACCACGAATACGAAACCCGAAACACATGCAATATCAGAATTTCGTATCATAGGGTCCAAGTGTCTCAGCGTTATGTTAATTATTGGGGTCCCAAAATTTATAAGAAATTTAGATTTCCTCACTCCTTATATATAAATAAGAAGTTAATAATAGCCAAAAAAAATCTACTTGATCAAAATTACTATTCTCTTGAAGAATTCTTAAATTCAAATATTAGTCATTTCTATAAATTTAATCTGGTGTGTATTTGTTTTACATTTTTTTGTTGTTGTATTTGTTATATGTATACATACTTACATATGACCATTTATTTGACATTTCTTGTAACGCTTTTGTTACAAGGAATAAACATATCTGTTGTGATGATCTAAGCATTTGATATTATTTAAGTGAAAGTTACTAGTTTTACTTTTGTGTATTTTAAAAATAAAAAGGATATAACAAAAAAAAAAGGATATAGAATGTAGCAGTAGACAACCAGACGATATCCAGGTGATGCAGAAAATCTCTGCATTTGGCAAGCTCTTCAAGGCATTTTCCTTCAGAACGTTCCCTTCAGGAGATAAAAATGATCAGTAGTGAAATACGTACTCATCGAAATTAAATATTAGAATTTGAATAGTATATTTTTATAACAGATATTGTCAAATCAGTTCGAATGAACATTTTTATTTTTTTATAGTGTACTTATTTTACTTAAATTTAGTCTAATGATGGTTTTATATGTATTTGCAATCCAAGTGCATTGATATGTCAACAGAAAGACAGGGAAAATTTCTGCAATTCAGTTTCGTTGAAAATTGACGTGTATGCAAGGTTGCATACTCTTTGTACAGTAATTAATTTTAGGATTGTTAATTTAACATAGTAACAAGCATTGAAAATTTTTGTATGTAATTTTTTTAATGTATTTTTCCCATGATGAGCAAACGCCTGCCTTTATTTTATAATAAATGTAAGGTGATTCCATAATTTTGCAATAATTATTCATTTCAATTTAGTGTAAACATTTCTAGTTCCATTTGGTCACATGGGCTTTCTTATGTAGGAAATTAACGGACTGCTGAGGCAGTTTGCCCCCCTGACGAAAGACAATCGCTATGGAAGCCTGTTAGAGAATTCCAATCCAAAAGGATTCACTAGCCAACCTCCGTGAGAGACGGACGTATCTCGATTAATTTTTGTAAAATTTAACAGCTACTTTGATAAAATCCTGTTTATTTCCAATTCGAGTCTAAAAATGATGGTTAATTGTTAAAAAAAGTTTATTACATTAATTTTATCCACAATTTACCTAAATAACCATTGAATAATTTTCTCCATCAACGATATTCCCGAGATATGTTCCTGTTCTGAGCCATTCTCCATGACTAGAAATAGGAGAGCCTCATTCGATGCCTGACCTGAGTTGCCCGTTGACTTGGTCCCTCCAAAGGTAATCCTCGTCCATATCAGCCTAAAAATAATCGTATTATTTTCATCCTAATCTAAATTTTTAATATACTTAAGAAATTTCATTTTAATACATTCGGCAAATAACTTGTTTGGTTAGGAATTTTGTATAACCGCTGAACAGTTTGCGACCACTGGCGAAAAAACTTTCATAAGGTGTTACGTTACTAGTCAATATGTATTCACTGCACGAACCGAATATCCAGTAATTTTACCATCAAATGTGGTACTCCTTTTATCCGACTTTTAAACATAGAATCACACAGGTAGAAAGTTTAGGGAGACGCGGAAATTTTGAAATTTAATTTTAAACGTATTTATGTTCATATTTCTACGATGAATTTATATTGCAAGAAGTGGAACTACTAATTTAAAACGCAATTGTTATTCAATAAGCGAACTCATTTTACGTACCTGAGATTGTTACTTTGTTATTTACGTTGTGGCTGACTGCTCTACAGTTAGAATCTATAATAAATAAAATCACATTTGTTTGCAGTTAAATGTTGTTTTTATCTTACAAAATCTATCATAATTGAGGTACCTAAGTCTCATGCACACCTTATCACCTAAACTAAGCACTGTAAATACCAATATCAGAGTAGAGGACATGCAAGCAACACTTACTGAGGTATAAGGACGGTTAACTAGCCATTCGTAATTTAATCTTATATAAAAAAAAAATGTGTTCCTATAAAAATGTATTCCACGATATTATTTTGGCCATATCTGTACTTTTGAACTACCTGTAGCTTCATACAACGCTTTTCTTTTAATCTCGGCGATGCGGACAGGTGTTCCGAAAGATAATACCTCCCCCGTGGACTGACAGGGATGCAGCAACCTCTTCGGCTTTCGAATAGATTCACAATCGTCGATTTTGACCTTTGTAGTTTACATCAAAGAATTAGATGTAAAAGTAATTTTAGAATCTGTCGTATGCCCAATAGTGAGTAGATTAAAGTTTAATTTTCTTCTTTAGGTCGAAATGTTGTTTCAATGAGCTGTATGTATGTTCCCTCTTCCCAATTCATTGGTATACGATTAACGAAGTTAACAGGATCGAAGCCATCTGTCTAGAAGTAAAAGCTATAAAGTAACGTTTTTTTTTTTCGTCGTGAGCGAGGAATTCATTTCTTGACTAATGTCAAGTCTTTTGCACCGCAATTTGCCGTGCGGCATAACACTTGGTGTAATTTTTGGTATCGCAATGCCTGTTATCCATAATTTTGATTTTGATTGGAATTCTTTTAAACTTCAGGCCGATCATTAAGAAGACGTACTATAGAAGACAAAAGTCTTGCATCAGATTTAGAGCGGCATATAAATAAAGAGAGATAAGTATAGACCATCTACGAATTATGCGAGCATAGTATAACAAGCACATGTTGTCTTGACCGCGGCGCCTGCCTCTGATGATAAGAAAATAGCAAATAAAATAACGGAAAATATACTCAGGAGAAAAGCTTATTGAATAGATGGGTGCTTACATTTAGAAATGTAATAAACACAAAAATATGTTTTTTGGGAGGATGTATACACGGGTTTTTAAAGTTTTAGCTTTATTGGTTGCTTTCCAATAATATATTTTATATTTCATTTTATACTTTAAGTTAATATTTTAGTAAATAAATAAATTATTAAAGAAGTGGTTGTTATTGTATTTATTACATAAAATATACTATAAAATGTCCTTATACTTACACAGAGAATATGATGCCGAATTTATTCCTGCGTAGTCCAGAAACCCTGATTTTTTTATTACAAATTCGTTGGTAATTGAAGTTACGTTTGTTCTTTATGTCATTTAGCCTTTTAGCGCGAAACGTATGAGTACGCTCGGAAAATTTCATTTTCAGGATTCAAATTTTGCTGTTGTTCCACATATCATTTTTT
The DNA here is from genome assembly GCA_004143645.1 of Protaetia brevitarsis. NCBI lineage: Eukaryota > Metazoa > Arthropoda > Insecta > Coleoptera > Scarabaeidae > Protaetia > Protaetia brevitarsis. Next base: position 1,152,882 of record RXPK01000039.1, read on the forward strand.
AACAGGATTCCGGTCGTTCATTGTTGCATAAACTAGGTTTGTGCAATCATTTTGGATCGTCAACAAAAAGTTGTTGTTTTCAGCAATGCAATAAACTGCTAAAATATGAACAATAGATTGTTTTAAGATAAAAGTTGAAAAACATTCTTATAAAAAAAAAACAATCTCAAGATTTGTTAGAATTACATTAATATTTGTTTCAATTTCCTATAGCCGCATGCGCAAATGAACAAATGCATCGTCGCAGGCGATGGTATCGCGAGGCTCCGTGAATGCAATTTAGTGCAATCTTGGCTTGAAGTCATTAAAACTAAGCAAGACGTTTCAACTTTAATACAGTCTTCTTTCAATTGCATACATACATAATAATAACATTATTATTGTGAAATTAAAATTTAATTACTTTTGCTGACAGCGTCAAGTGGAAACCTTTCGGCAATATAAATTAGTTTTAATTATACCAAGCCGAAATTTCAGTAAACTATTAAATAATTACACAATCGTAGCTACAAAATTAAAGTATCAAGTATTTCTTTTAATCACATATCACATTTTTCTTTAAAAATTATAAAAAAATAATATCCCCAACTTACTTCGTTAGATTAGATTATGTTACTTTATATTTTTTTTTAATAGTAACTAAGGATAATATTTATCAGATAATTCTGCTTAAGCTCATTTCTAATGTATACAAGACAATATCAATTATAAAATAAGTTGCAGCACAAAATTAAGTATTTGTTAAGATCTATAAATGAATAAATTAGGCACGATACTATTTACATTTTTTTTTTGTATTACAAGTAGTGATGGGCACTATCGATATTTTCAGCTATCGATAGTTGTATCGATAGTTGCACGAACCATCGATAGTAATCGATAGTACTATCGATAGTCTATCGATAGTCACTCGATAGTCGCTATCGAAAGCGCCCACCACTAATTATAAGCGTTGTATTATATCTTTTACTAAATATATGAAAAACTTATCTATTTAATTTATACCTATATTTAGTAAAATACGAACTCATAAAACATATTATTAGGATGAAAATAATAATGTTAAAATTATTTCAGAATACATTCTCAGAAAAAAAATTCAAATAACGCGAATATGTATTTCTGTGAGCGGTCTATTCTGCCGCATTATTTTATTAGGTATATTTGCTATTTTCTTAACATGAAAGGCACGCGCCGCCGTCTAGACAACACGTGCTGATTATACTACGCTGGCACAGTTCATAGATGGTCTATACCTTTCTCTCTTTATTCATATCCCTCTCTAGATCTGATGCAAACATTTAATAAACCTTCTCCTGAATATATAAGTGAAGGATGCCCCAATAAAATAATTAAACCAATTAACATTTGAACCACGAAATCACTAGACATCAAAAAGCTCCTATGTACAATTACATCAAATAAACACCAACTTATATTCTTTTTAATATCAAAATCTGTAACGGTTATGAAAGATGTCTGATAATCACACTTTAGGAAAACAATAGCAAATTCTCGTGTTTTATTTTATAATATTAACCATTTAGGTAACATCGTTTATAATGAATTTCACTCAAGTTTCCGCCTGGTAGTTGCAGAATAGTGCAAAATAGTATCCATAACACCACTGGGTCCTAAATCACGCCGAATCAAATATAACTGCTCTGCACGGCCTTGAAAGGAGTTTATACATTATGCCTTAGGACAACCTCTTATTATTTTCTCATATCTCAATCTATTTTCTAAGTAACAGCATCTGGATTAGAAAGAGAAAATATCAGTCCATTTAATAAAGAATTCAAGAACTTGTGAGATGAAGTCCTTCAATTTCATTTTTTAAAGAATGTAGATTTGAATTATCGACAACAACTATCGACACAATATCCCTGCAGTATATACCGCCAATATTATTCTGTCAATATAAAAAGCTTATTAAATAAAATACAATAAAAATGCAAAAATACATAAGCTTGCCATAATTGCTAACAAAGTTTGTGTAGCACAACAGAAAGAATAGAAATTCAGAATTCTTCTATACTGAACCCAATAAAATAAAATCAACAAACTCTTAATTTTCATTTTTCGGGGTACACACAAAAAAATAATTACTCAATTTGAATATAAGTGCATCACATTGAATATAACATAACTTCCTATATAAGCCAGAGATGATGTATTTATATGTATGATAAAATTTGTTCCAGTTTTTCAAACCCATGAATTTGTTAGACGAAACACATTTTTTAGTTCAAATGTAATCATATACTAAAATCATGTCAACATATAATATTTTCACCACAAGAATAATTATTTTAGATTGAGTAAATAATTTTCTCAATGGAACTATGATATTTATGCCTTAATAATTTATGTACTTTTGATAGAAGTATATAAAAGTTTTATTTGAAGTAATGCCATTATTTGCTTTCAAAATATAAGTATATTGAACTGATAATAACTTACCTGCTTAATCTAAGCATTTCTCTATTCAAGGTTTATAATAAATTACCTACTAATTTTGTGTCTGTAACACCAAAAAAGCCTCGTAGGGGAAAATTAATAAATAAAGAAATATTATGTAATTAAAATAAATTTACTGTCCTACTTTATAGTTTTACAATGTTTGGGAAAGATGGCGTATTGGGCTACTCCCAGGAGTGCGTACGGGATATGTATAGATGTTATGCGTATCCGTCGTTTGCGATCGGTGTTTCTCGGGATACTTCCCACTCAATGCCTGGGAGCTGGTATCCTAGTCGGCGCTTCAATCAGTGCAATAATTTGGCTGTATTGCCCACTGAAAACTAATAACTAGTAAATAACCTACATATATTTGTTAATGTACACACTTACCATGATTCATATATTATCGACACAATGGCGCCGACTCTAAATAATATTTCAGTTTTTTAAACCAGTAATTCTTTAATATCGATTAACAGTACGTATTTACCTTCGAATATTTTAATGGTAGCATCTGTGCATCAGCTCCATTCCACCCCATTCTCTAAGTAGCTGTGAAACGGCTGGGGCATCCATTTAGATTTACTTACACTCACAACCACAGCACTGTCGCTGTCAATCAAAAAGTGACGCCAGGTAAAGCGTATGTATATGCAAAACCCCTACACCCCTCTAAAAAAGAGGGAACCAATGACAGATAAGATTTAGTGCAATAAATGGTGGGGTAAAATTCGTTTCAAATGTTTCAATATTATGGGTAATTTCAAATTTGATATTTCATGTTTCAGTACAAAAATTTAATAATTTTATATAGTAATTCATTATACCCAAACGTTATAAGGGATTTTATTTTGAATCTACAGACTTTCCTCACTATGATTGCATAGATTTATTCCTTACAACAATAACAATGTTCATTTGGAGGAAGTATACTTCAATGCAATATTATACTATTTGTTCTAAGAGTATTGATTGTTGGTTTTCAGAGAATTTACTCTTATGTTCTAACCAACACAGATTTACTTCATTTAAATATATATTAAGTTTCGATTTCTGAATAAATAAAAATATTCAGATTGATAATAGATTTTTTTGTGTGTAGATAAAACCTAAGCAACTTGTTGTTTGTCAGGCATCTTCGCAGATCTAAATTTCGCTCCTAATCATCACTATGGCCCTGGAAAAAACCAGAGCAAGTTTCGAACTCCAGGTTGCTCGCATTAGGTTAATTAATTATTTCATATATCTTTTTATATTGTGACTTATTTTATGTGATTTTATTTATACATGATGTTAGTATTTATTTCTTTATATATATATTTTTTTGTGATGTATACTCTTTTCTTTTGTATTTTTGCGACACTGTCAATGTTCCCGCGGAATTCATGGCAATATATACTATTGTTATTATTATTATTAGTCAAAGCACCATTCGACATTCGGCTAATGCAGGCATAAATGCTTAAAATATCGAAAATAAAATGAATAAAACCAGCAATTCCTGAAAAAGGAATCATAAACTAAACTGCAACTACCTATTGCTATTATTACTGCTAAAATTACTAAGAAAACTAGGACAGCATTTACACAATACTACACAAACGATAACTAATAAAGTAATTGTGCGTAGAAACTAAATAAAAAATAAACAAAGAATGCGACTTGTGGCGCCCAGAACAGACTATGAGATTTGAACAAACTAATTCGTGATTTTATCTTGGCAACTTAAGTGGACATTGTGTGGATAAAATGACCAATTAACATATCATTTAAAATTTGAATGTTATAAATTAAATTATTACTAAATAATGCTAAAATTAGGAGAAGCTTGTTAGAGATAATAACAAAGTAGTATCCATCTGTCTGTCACATATGCTCACAATAAATTAGCCGTGTGACCAGCGTGATTAGCTCTATCAAATTTATAAAGTTTTGCGGAAAGTCACATTCCATCTAGATAACCATTTTGAAACTTTCCTGAGTTGTATCATTATAAAGGACATTACCATAATAGTTTTAGCTGCAGCATTTGGTTTCATCGTAATCATAACGACCACATTCCCGGCATAATTAAAAATTTACACGGAGGCTCAACGCGTTTGTGTGGAGATTGGAACACTGCCGCGTGTTCTCTTCGGAAATTAAAATAAATAATCTGCTAATGCAGACGCAGCGGGAGGCCAACTCAACCAGCGCACACTGAAATAATATATAACGGACGAAACTTTAATATTCGCAAAGCGGGGGTAATTGGATTACAAATGTACTTTTGTTTGGAGGAACAGAAACCTCCCCGACTATAAGAAAATGAAATATTCAACTGCGTAAGCCTGTGTTGGGCGCGCTTTATCGTTCGCCCGCCTCACTCTCCTGCCGCTTTCCGGCGCGTCGCTTTAATTTCTCCCGATTTTTCCTAACGTTCCAAAAATTTGCGATATGAATGTAAAGCAGTATTCAACGGCGGAGTCTCGGAAATAATCTGATTTCTTCGAGTTGACGGGAATTTATCGCCATTGCTTTCTTACCGACGCCGACGATAAACACCCGAGAAATGAAAATTCCGGACCGTTGTTTCACTTAATGTCCTTTACTTGTTATCTTTATTAAAATTCCGCATCGTCATCATTATGGCTTCTATATAATGCTTACGGAAATTTAAGTAAATGTAGATGTATCCGCCAGCTAACTATGAAATATTTTTAGTTGTTTAAGAGAAAATAGTATTTGATCCGTCTCGTACAAGAGCGCGTACAATTTTTCATCACAGAAAACATCTTCTATAGATAGACAATTCCTTATGTTCTCATGTGAACGATATATCATGCTGCTTAGCTGAAACTCGTGTCACTCGAACTCTGAAGTATGTCGGCGAGTATTTCAAACGTAAATTTTATTTGACCTTTTGATCTACTTAAAGGACGTTTTACGCTAAGCTATTTATTGGTTTATTTAAAATGTTTACGTTAATAATATTTCGCATATGCAAATAAATTCACCAACAAATAGCGTAATGTAGCATGGACCCTTATATGAAATATAATTAATCAACGAATGAATGAATGGAGAAATAGAAAAGAAATCAAAAGAATCAAAAAAAAAACAGAAAACACGTATTTAGTATTTTTCGACAGACTATTCAATGATGTTATGGTTGCTCGCCTTTCGCCCTGCTGTGGGTGGCGCGATTGGTTAATAAACTACTTTCAGCGTAATCCTGGAACAATAACGTGACCGTAATAGTAATTTGTTTCATTGTTAAAGTAATTGCTCAAAATGTTGACCTTGACCTTCAATACATTTGTCAAACCGCGATTCAAATGGCTGTACAAAACTAGGAAGTATGTCTCTATTAATATGGGCATCAGCAGCCCTAATTCGTTCAATCATATTCTCACGAGTTGTTGGTACTTATTGCTACATGTTGTTTCTTAGGTATCCCCACAAAAAAAGTGTAACATCATTTTTGTGTTTTTTGATTTCTGTTCCATTTCTTGATTCGAATCGAAAAACAAAATTCTCGGACAAATCAAATAGGGATTTAGGATTTCAAATTTACCCCCCGCCCCGCCCACAGAGAGTGTGAGAGATAATTTCATAGTAGCGGATATCCCCCTCGGAGATATTACAGGTTAATGATTCATCCGGTATAGGGATGTTTTTTGTGGATTTTTTAATCGGAAAGCTTAATATTCTAATTTGTACTTTGCAGGGTTTGCAGGACAGATTTAAAAAAAAAAACTACATGAAGCAACCATGTTGTATGTTAGTAAACCTTGTATTGATATGCGCAGTACCAGAAAACCGTGGTGTGGAGTTTTATATCCTTTACTTTACTTTATTGTAATAAATGGCAAAACAAAACTTTTAAATTTAATATAGGAATTGCAATTATCAAAGAAAGATAAAATAAGAGTTGAAAGCAGTTGATTTCCATCCTTCCCGGTATAGTTTCAATCACTCTCTCCATTATTTCTGACGTAATTTTAAACGCTAATGCATTTATTAGCATATACAGGGTGTTTTGAAACATCGTTTAAAGATTTTAAGGGCATGTAGTACGATCGAAAATAAGGCTAAAAGTCATAATAAACATATGTTTACAAATCAACCGTTTACGAGATAACAGCGAGTGTTCCTAGTAGTACATGGATATAACATATCCCAGCAAACAGGTGCTTATCAGCTATTGTTTCATGACAGTTTATTTTGACGTTTTGTGCAATTTGTAGCAATTACAATGGTTGCATATTCTAATGCTGAAATGAGCGATATGGTATTCATGTACGGTCGTGCTAATGGGAATTCTTTACAAGCACGTCGCTTCTATGCTGAAACGTTTCCTGATAGCCAACTGCTTTCGCATGTGGTGTTTCAGACGGTGTTTCAACGGCTAAGAGAAACTGGTTCGATTGAGAAGCGGTCTTCTGATACTGGACGGCAGAGAGTAGCATGTACTCCACAGATAGAAGATCGAATTTTGAATATTATTGATGAAAATCCCGAAACTAGTGTTAGAAGAATTTCGACTCGAGCGGGTGTAAGCAGCAATCGTGTTTGGAGAACTCTTCATGAGCAACTACTATACCCCTACCATATCCAACGGGTACAAGCCCTTACTGCTCCGGATTATCAAGCGAGAAGGGCTTTCTGTGAGTGGTTTTTGCGAACAGCTGCTGATCGGCCAGATTTCGCTGATAACATCCTTGTCACTGATGAAGCTGGTTTTACTAAAAATGGAATATTTAATTTCCACAACAATCACGTTTGGTACGACGAAAATCCTCATGCTACCGTTGAAACCAAGCACCAGCAACGTTTCCCTCTAAACATCTGGTTAGGCATGATAGGGGAACGGTTGTTAGGACCGATTGTTTTGCCACAACGCTTAACAGGTCCTGCATACCTCGAGTTCTTGGAAAATACTTTACCTGAACTTTTGGAAGATTTACCTATAAATCTAAGACTGAACCGCTGGTTTATGCAAGATGGAGCTCCACCGTACTTTACGCGTGCTGTTAGGGAACATCTTAACAATGAATTTCCTGAGTGATGGATAGGGCGAGCAGGTCCCATTGCTTGGCTTCCAAGGTCTCCCGATCTAAACCCGTTGGACTTTAGTATCTGGGGTTATTTGAAAAGTTTAGTGTACGCAACACCGGTACACGATCTTCCAGAGTTGCGCCAACGAATAGAAACACTGTTGTCAGATAATACGAGAAAAACCATTGTTTTTTGAAAGAGTGCGCGCTTCCTTTGAAAGCAGATGTAGAACCTGTATCGAAATGGAAGGACGTCATTTCGAACATCTTCTTTAGTTATAATCTATTTTATGTTAAAATGCAATAACATCTTAATAAAAACCGTATATAATTTGTGGACATATGTTTATTATTACTTTTAACCTTGTTTTCGACCGTACTACATGGCCTTAAAATCTTTAAACGATGTTTCAAAACACCCTGTACATTTTCCTTGATAAAACTACAACCAAAATAAAAGTATAATGGATTAAGATCAGGTGACCTAACGAGCCATATTATTGTACCACCAAAACTGATTCATCTGTTTGGAAAACGTTTGTCCAGCCAGTCTTTAGCATTAATTTAAATTTAAATGAGGGTTAACTTATAGTATCAGGGGTAGAATTAATAACAGGTTACAGTAATTTTAAATTATAGTTATTTAGAATTGGGAGGGTTAATGATTTGCATTGTGAATGTGGTCAACGTCGAGCTGTGCTGTGAGGAACTAATTTGCGATAACCTAAAGCAGCGTAAGAACGAAGCCGCACAGTGGAACGATACAATAGACGAATGCTAACATGGCAATTTTTTGAAGAGTACCTATTGAACCAATTTTCATAAAATTTTGTGAGCTATTCACGTTATCGCTCTACTGCATACATATGAAATTTCAACATAATCCTACCGCAAAAAGTAAAGAACATAATTACTTATATACTAAAATCTAACTCGCTACACTTTTTATTGTTTTTTTTCTGCCTCATAGAACACAAAACATATTATTGCACAAAATAAATTAAATCATTTATCTCAATTTAAAATTTTAAAAATCAATAGATATCACAAAAAAATATATTTTAGATTTTAGAAAACTACCTCTCTGTGCTAGTACCGCATTTTTTGACGGTCTCTTATATCTGAAAGGATATGCTAGGCTCCGTATCCTCACATTCCATGACGGTATCGCTGACTTCCATAATATTGTCAGCTTGATGATCATCTTCAATTCTTAAAAGTTCAAGCGCTTCCGGGAAAAGTTTGTTATTGGAATTTTCTGGCCACTTTGGCTTTTTACTTGATATAAGACGGTCAGATGTTATGAGCAATGCACGCAGAACATCTTCATTACTTGCTTGTCGACTTAATTTTCGAGATTTATGTTGTCCAGATTTTCTAAAGTGTTTATTCTTAGCTACCTGTGTTTTCTTTGCTTCCTTTCTCTGGCGAAGAAGCCGAACTTCTCTGCAAGCATATTCATTCCAGACGCAATAACTTGTAGAATCACTGCAAATCTATATACTAAACGTTCGTCTATTCTAGTAATTTTTTGATGGAATTTTTGAATTTTGAAAGAACTCGTGGACAGTATTTCCATCATTCGTAGTACCTTTTCCTTGCCTGACTTGATCCACAATCAATTCTAATTCCATGCGAAATTTATTCCGAATTGATAATTTTGACGCAGATTATAAAGGTTTTTGTTCTGAAGATTTAGCTCTCCATGCTTTAAATTCCAAGTTATACGAAATGTGAAGAAGGCGTTCAAAAAATCGGATTTTGGCGTGTAAGGGAGATAAACCGAAGTTATAGCATTTCTCATTTAACTGTAATAATTAGGAGGAATTTTTCCCAAGAAAAAAATTTCTCCTCACGCAGGATTAGAACCTACATATTTATTAGTACATAATAGAAACCCGAGTACGATGCTAATCCTCTTCAATAACTTCAATATTTAGGAAGATCGCAGATTGTAGCAAAAAAATTAAGTTAATAACCGAAACTAGACTGTCCAACCTTTCGTTTTTTACAAATTTCAAACAGGGAATTTGCGTGTGTTTAAAGATATCTGCAAGTAAGGTTTCTAAAATGAAAACTTTGCCGACACTCCATTAGATAATAAATTTATATTATTTTATTGATTAACAATAACATGATATTGGAGATTACATACTTTTACAATTTGGATTATTAGTTACCAAAAATGTACATGATATTGTATCAATATGATGGTTATAAGAAACAACAAAAATGCGCTAATAATAGATGCTCCATATTTGGTTCCGGATTTATCGGTTGTAAATGTCGAAAGAGGACTATTGAAGCAATTTATGACAGCCAAAAGATGGATGAAATTCAATGATTTAATTTTTGCCCAATGTCTGAACCTGAATACTGACTCGGTCCATTGTGCGCTACCTAGGGAAGGTAGGATAATAGACGCGGTTAGAGCAGCTCAATCGCGTGTGGTCAGCCTTCCTTCCCAGCCAACAATCCAGAACCATTCCAGACCAATTATTTTGAAAAGTCCTTAGCAGCCTTTTGGCTCCTTACATTTTTTTTTATCTGTTTATTTTTATCAAATATTGATGCAAAACATTCGTTAGCAGTGCTACCCATTCGCAAAGCAATTAAGCAAGCAAGAAAGAGTGTTTGCACTTCTTCCAGGCACTCGAGATTCACATTTTTCTTTCGTTTTTTATTTTTTGCATGGCGTTTATGGCATTGGAAACGGTAACAAATTCTCGTAAGTGTTACTCTGTGTTGTGTTTAAATAAAAACAATATCAATTTCTGGATTGACGTATATGCATTCTTGTTTATAAAAGCTAAGTCATATAACAAATACTGAAATACAATTAACAACAAAAGGAAAGCAATGACTGTATTCCCATTACACGTAGACAAGTATTCAATTAAATTGGTCATTCATACATTTAATTTAAATCTTCTCTAGCTGAAGTAACGCAAACAGCGGAATCCTATTTGAGAAAGATATCTATTGTCTAGAACTGTATCGACTGACATGCTTGGCAATCGTAAATGCGCCGAATAAATCACTGTTCGGTAAACCAGAAGCAATTGAACACAAAAACAGAATAAGTGATGAGATCGAAGTGGGTAAAGTGCTATCCTTTCTACGGGATACGTCTAGGCAATTTTATTATTTAATATATATTTAACCTCGCCTACACTATCCTCTTTCTCTTTTTCTCCTTCTATACTTAGCTCCAGGAACTCGACAAAACACGTTCCTTCGGCAGCGCCACAATTTCAAATAGTTTAACGGACCCTTCGCTAAAATGCCTCACACAAGAGAACCGAGAGAGAATTGTATGTGTGTGTACCGGCAATGCCACCATCAAGGCACACTCGAATGCTAAATCTCGCGTCCTGAAATAGTAGCGCCGGAATCAATGGAGAAAATCTCGACGTAATGTGACAGCGATATATGTGAAACTAGCCCCTTTCTTGTATAAAAAAACCGCTCAAATTGCGACCGTTCCTTCACAAGTTCTCTGCTACATTATGTTGTAAAAGGAATCGACTTTTTATGTGCACAATTGAAGGCCGCCTCTGAGCAATACAAATTGCAGTGAAAATGTTTTTCAAATAGAAAGTGGGCACACTGAATTGTGATGCAAATGTAGAAAGGTGAGATTCGTTTCGTGCTATAACTCAACGTCGAAACGACCAAATCGTAGAATAAGAGCTTTAAATACATTTTGAGAATTCTAGGACGTATTTACGAAAACACATACCATTATTGTGACTGTTTAAGTACCAATTGTGTTTATTACTATTTTGTTAATGATATAACATATAACAATGATAAATATTTAGAGTGAAGTCCATCTACAGAGGATAATAAATTAAACTATTGAGAACGGCCGGTTTCATAAAATTTATTTACATTATCAGGCACGCTAGAAAATATATTAAGCAATAAATGTACCAATCGGTAAATCACAATTAAAGATGAAAATATTACAAGCTAACAGATAAACTAATTTAAGTGGAAGTCAAAACTAATTAAGAAACATACTTTTAAAGGAATCTTAAATAGGAACCCCCATTTTGTATTGCAGATTCGGATTCTACGCCATCAAGTATGTAGTTTTTGCGCTATAATCGCAAAAAAAAGCATGATTGTGAACGTCTAGAAAAAATATACAAAAAAGAGAAGCAAGCAAACATGATTTTGTGTTTTTTTTTTATTATTTTAACATTAAATAACATTTCAGAGATGTAAATCATTTCAATTATTTATCATTTCAATGATAAAACATCAGAGGAGGAAAAGTTAATTTTTTGTAGAATTTTAAATTTCAATAAAAATTCACATTGAAAACTGGGAGATCAAGGAAAGTTGCTAAAAATAAATTGATTTTAACTCCGACTTTTTTCTGTGCAGGAATAATTTACATCCATTCATATGTTAGCTAGCTCACCGTTTTCAATGTTCAAAATTTCTTTCTAATTTAGTTCTTGATGCGGCATAACCTACACATGTGGAAAGGACACCGAATATGTTATGTTAGTAATACAGATCCCATCATATACATATGTACAAATATTATTCCTCTTAGCACGTATAATACCACGTATACCTCACTTAGCATATATAAATTGTCTCCCACTCATCCATATTTTACATCAACCTCAATAATTATAACGTTGGCGAGAGCGTATAACACGCTTTGAAGAATAATTTGGAAACTTCAAAGATAATTTTTTTTGTTTAGTTTAATTACTAAACTAAAACTCGTTAAACAAGTATTCTATATTAGGTACAACAGGCAAAAAACGCTGAGATAAACAAACAAATTTTTGTTTTTATTGAAATAAGTAAGTAGAATGCTGCACACCGCTGGCTTTCAGGTTCAAATCGCGTTCTGAAACTACTTCTAGCCGATGTTTCAACAGCAATCACATGGAACATTTTCAAGACTGCTATGTTGTTGCTGTTGACCTAAAACTCAGTGTCAAACCAACATCGTGTTACATGAAAGTTCTCCCTAAAATTATTTTTACCACAATATTGTAACGCGCGCTTATTTTTAAATTTATTCAATTATCAAATTTATTTTTAAATATAAATTTCCAACTGCGCCAGCAGATGGCGCTATATTTTGAGAGCGGATATCACGTAGATAATAAAACTGTTCATAGGGAGCACTATTGTATGCTGCATCGAAACGCAATCGAAGTTTCAGGATGCGGCTGCACTGGAAAATTCAAGAAATAAGTAGATTGCTCTCGAACGGGACGTGTCAAATATAAACACGCGCACGGACAGAGTTTGTATTGGAGAGTGCTATTGGAAAATCCGAAACAAGAGTAGCGTGCGAAGTGAGTGGTTGGAAAGTGGTATCGAAGTGAATTTAGTTTAATAAGTGTTTTAGTTATTATCAGTATAGTCATAGCAGTGTTTTTTTTTAATTTAATTAGGCCTTGCGGTGGAAATAAATATTTTTTAATTAATATATCACGACACGGCCATTTATGCCGCCGGGGAAAACGAGCTATGCTGATCCGCAGGGTACAGGCCGCAATAGATGTTATCGCCCTATGGGCCGAGAGGTGGAAGTTGAGGGTGAATTCTGGCAAGACTGTGGCGGTCCGTTTTACGCGGCGTAGAACTATTCCGGCGGACAGGATAGAGGTCCAGGGCGACGTTGTTCCGTGGGCGGACCAGGTCAAATACCTGGGGCTCGTCTTGGATCGCGGTTTGACATTTCGACGTCATGTCAGTGAAGTCAAGCGTCGGTTTCAGGCTGCGAAGATCCAGCTAATGCCACTTCTATCTAGGCAAAGCAAACTAGACATCGGGTCGAAGCTTTTGCTATATACCGCATGCCTGAGGCCGATCCTGACATATGGGGCGCTCGCACTCTGTACCATGGCCGAGTCGCACTTCACCACCATGGAGGTCCTGCAGAATCGTATGCTGCGTCTTATCGTCGGAGCTCCATGGATGGTGAGGAATCAACAGCTTCGCGACGACCTTAAAATTCCATTACTCAAGGACTATCTTTTGGAATTGGCTGCCCGGTCATGGCGGAGGGCGGGCGAATCTCTCAATCCCCTGATTGCCCGTGTTATTGAGCCCCAGGATAAGCCACCACCCGAAAATCCGGGTCCGCCGAGTCCGCGACGCGATCAACCAGTCCGCCGAGCGGACTGCCAAGCCTGGACTTAACTGAGGCACGCTGTTTGTGCCGCTCCGCATCGTGTCTTTGAACCTCAACAATAATCCACCGGCGAGACATTGAACACGCCGCTATTTTTTAAGAAAAGGTGCCATAAAAGACCTTCGGTCTGGCACCAGGAGGACGACGAGACCGCTTGATGATGATATATCACCTGTGTTGATTATTTGAACCCCAGGAGCATTCTAGTATGTATTTTGGCAGTACTTTTCTCAAGGTTTTAATTTATTTGATAATGTCCTGGTAATGTAACCAATATATCTTTATATATGAGATAATAATTGTCATTATAATACATTTCTTTAACCGAACAAATACGAAAAACACTATAATTTGAATTAAAAGACTGTTTAAATCTTGCTACATGATTATCAATGATTAGCAATACGCCAATTATAACACATCAAGTTGTTTCAAATAAAATCCACTTTCTATTATTGTAGATCAGATTTAGTATGGGTTAATATCAATTCCATTTTATAATACACGTTAGCAACCATAAAACTTACATATCACAATTTTTTTTGGATACAAAGTAAGGCTTCCCATTTTTTTTTAGTAAATTTTGATTATACGACGAGAATTTTATTTGACAACAGCTACAAGACCCTGAAGGGGTCGAATTATTTCCAGTAAAACAACAAAGTTTGAATCTATCATCGATATTTGAAAAAATGGAAAATTGAAAATTGATTTATATTCCACTAAAGAAGTTCGCGAATCAAAGTAGCGTTTCATCTCAATAGGCACCAGCAAAAAAGAAGATTGAAGAACCAACCTTAGCAGCTCAGTGGATACCATCTTCGCACCGTAATATGACTCTTAAAGGATTCTGTAGACTGAAAGGACACTTGCCGAAAATTGGGATGTCAGAGAACGCTTACTATATGCTGTGTTGTGAATGCGAGGCTCTACACGCAAGAAGATAGGCAATTGTAGGCAAACCAAAAATAATTCAATGAATTACTTCAATCAATCAGTCAGAAATTGTACAGATTAGTACGCTTTATTTATGAAAGCTAAATAATTACAAATCATTCTAACTCGGTGCTCCACCTAAAGACACTACACAAGGCTATCTATTCTAAATACTATTGGATTCTATAACAATCAAATGTTCCTACTCTAACTAAATATTCCCCTATGATTGTTAATAACAAAAATATAATACAGTAGCCCCGCAATTATATGAATACTACTGTATCCGAAATGCTGAAATATGTATAATGTGATTAGCACACATAATCGCGAGTCTACTGTAAATCGGTCAGCTATCAGTTGTTACAATATTTGCGCTCATGGTACGACTTGGGTTACCTCCCGCATTCGCCAAGAAGTAAGGGAAAACCATGGCAAAAACTTTACTCTGGAAAGATCTGGGAAGAAGTCCCAGACCTTGTTATTGCTAGCTGGGAAATTATTATCATCCTTTTCAGTGCTGAAGAAACAGCCCCCACGTTTCCTTACTGTGTTCACGTAGCTACTCCCGTTTTCGCACATCGTGAATTGGAAACTAAAACAGGAAAAAAAAACAACAAAACAAACAAAAAAGCAGCAGTACCTATTCTAATAGTTAACAAAAATTTAATCCTAATTGTTTTAACCAATAGAAAATTAAAGATCTATATTTTAAATATTTAGTTATATATCCTAATTTAACACTAATTCCGACCACTAAAGAGCATAAAATATTCACTCATAAATACATACTACCCTACTAACTATCTAAATATTATGACGTAACCTATCTAGTTCTTTAGCAGAATTACTAAAAAATTTCCACCATTCGACCGACTTATTATCTCTAATGTCTATTTCGCTTCGTGGCTGAGTTAACTCCTTAGCTAATGCCCTAACTGCCGCACGCGACCGCCACTTATCAGTGTGTGGACATTCAAATAAGACATACCCCGCTGTGTTTAGGCGGTATTTTTTGGCAAACCGAGGCAAAAAAAGCCTACATTTAAATTAGGGGAGGGTAGAATTTATTGTAAAGAATTTGTTAAATATCTTGGGGTTATTTCAGATGATAAACTAAATTTTAAAGCGCATATTCAGTATATTACCGCGAAAGGTAGGGAAATGAGTAATAAAATTAGAGCATCGGCTAGGGCTACGTGGGGTTTAAACGGTAACGCGGCGGGTACTATTTATAGGGGCGCTATTGAACCGGCAATGTTGTACGCGGGGCGATATGGGCAGACGCGTGTAAAATTAAAGAAACTAAAAAATTAATCGGGGCGCAAAAATTATTAACAGTTAGGGCCGCGAACGCGTATTCATCTATTTCGGCAGACGCGGCGTGTGTTATTTCGGGTATTTTACCAGTAGATTTACGTTTGAGGGAACTTAAATTTCGTAGGGATGCGAATAAAATAGGGTTTGAGGGTTTGATTACGGCAACGGGAATTAGATTAGAACCGGGCGATTTAGAAAGGCGAGTAGATATAGGGGGGCGAATTCATCCTGCGGAATTAAAAAGTATTAGTTATGATAAATTTATAGGCACTTTTCGAGAGGGTTTAGAAATTTTTACGGATGGGTCGAAGGGTGAGGGTGGTACAGGGGCGGCTTTTGTTGTTTATAATAGGGGTATTGAAATACATAATTAACTGTTTAAATTAGGGGATCATTGCAATATTTTCAGAAGGCAGAATTAGTTGCAATAAATCAGGCAGTAGTTTATAGTAGGCGCGAATGGGAATTTATGCGGGACGTGAAAATTATAACAGATAGCTTATCTGTATTAGAGGCGTTAGGGAATTTAAAAAATCCGACCGATTTGTTGTTAGATACTTGGGATATGTTGCGCGAGGGGGGTATAAAACTTTTTGGACTAGGGCTCATGTAGGTACAATCGGTAATGAGAGGGCGGATCAATTAGCGAAAGAGGCGGTATCTAGGGGAGATAGCTTGATTATTAGATTTGGGCTAATTTCAGCTAGTGTAGTTAAAAAAGCGTTTAGGGATAGACTTGATAATGATTGGCAGAGTAGGTGGGATAATACCTTAAATGCGAGGTGGACTAGGAAATTTATCGGTAGCGTTACACGTTTTAGGGAAATGAGGGTTAATTTATCGTATCAGGCGTAGGTAATTAATAACAGGTCACGGTAATTTTAAATCATTTTTATGTAGAATTGGGAGGGTTAATGATTCGCTTTGTGAGTGTGGTGGTGGTAGATACACGGGGCATGTCTTATTTGAATGTTCACTCACTGATGAGTGGCGGTTGCGTACGGAGGTTAGGGCATTAGCTAGGGGTTAAATTGGCCGCGACGCGAAACAGATATTAGAGATAATGAGTCGATCGAATGGTGGGAATTTTTTAGTAATGTTGCTAAAGAACTAGATAGGCTACGGCATGATATTTAGATAGTTAGTAAGGCAGCACGCTTATAAATGAATATTTTATGGTCTTTAGTGGTCGGAATTGGTGTTAAACTATAAATTTTTAAATATAAATCTTTATTTAATTACTCTTGGTTAGAATAATTAGAATTAAGTTATTATTAAATATTAGAATGGAGCAGAGAAAATCCAGTTACTGGGAAAATCTCCAGGGAATGAGGCAAAGTAAAATTTTTCTGGGAACTTATAACCAGAAGAGGTTTACAGAATGCATCAACCTGAGTAAGAACAATGTTCGCATATTAACAGGAATACTTTCAGGCCATTGTAGACTGAAAGGACACCTGAGTAAGCTTGGATTGGAAAAAGATCCTGAATGCAGATTCTGTTGGGGAACAGATGAAGCATCCATCCACCTCCTCTCAAACTGCGTAGCACTGTGCAACCCGAGGGCATTGTACCTGGGTGCATGTGAAATCGAAGAGGGAGACTTACCTAGACTGGGGCCCTCTGACATCCTACACTTTTTAAAAGGAATAGGATTGGAAGGCCAGCTGTAAAGCAGCAAGAATAGGGGACACAATAGATCTTTTAGGTCGCAGTGTAACACCACCCTTCTATTACATACATACATACATAAGTATTAGAATAGGTACTGCTGTTGTTTGTTTGTTTTTTAGGTCATTATCTTTTCCTGTTCAACTTCTGAATGCGTGGAAAAGGGAGCAGCTACGCGAGAACGGCAAGGCTGTCGGAATTTGAGGAGACGTGGAGGCTGCTTCTTCGGCACTCAGAAGGATAATAATAATTTGTGGCTATCAGTAATAAGGTCTGAGACTTCCTCCCAGATCCTCCCAGAGTAAGGTTTTTGCCATGGTTTTCCATTACTCCGTGGCCATTGATTTTATATAAGTATATTATATATAATCAGTGTCCTTGGCGAATGCTGGGAGATAACGAAAGTCGTTCCATGGGCGCATTTAATAATAACTGATAGCTGACTGATTTACAGTAGACTCGCGATTATGTGAACTAATCACATTTCATATATTTTATCATTTCTCAAAAGTAGTATTCATATGGTCGCGAGGCTACTGTATTATATTTTTGTTAAAAAGTTAAATTAATTTAAACAGACTGAACATTGAAATATATAAGTTTACAATTTACTCAATAACTAAATCTTATATAAATATAACATTAATTTCTAAGAAAATTTGCTCGAAACATTGATAAAGGCAAATCAGAGTAAATAAGATAACACTGAATTTACGAAAAACCGAAGTGGCCCGGTACTACAATATTTATACGAGGGCTATCGAAAAGTAACGTATTGCTGTGACGTTACTTTTTCGATAGCCCTCGTATAAATATTGTGGTTTATGTAACTTAGGAAGCATTTCTGCAAAATATGACATATTTTACAATATGACGTTTTTGCAAAATTTTAGCAAAAGTGTCTTATCTGTCAGTGTATGTGTCATATGTGTGGGTGTCTATGTTACAGATTACTGTAATTACAGGTTTCTGTACATTATATCCAAAAACGAATACGAGGGTTATCGAAAAAAATAACGTAGGTCCCCCAACAATTAACCTTGGATAAGTTGGTAAAAATTTTGAAAAATCGTAAAACTGTTTTGCATTGCCATAAAAGTAATAGAAATATCTTCTAACTGAGCTTCTATATGAAATTATTTCCCATTTAAAAATTTAAGGATAGCTACGCCCTCTATTTTACACCAGAACCCATGTGCGTATCCCTATAGGCAAAATGTCACAAATTGTCTCTAATTTCACCTCGTTTTTGTTTCATTGTTCTATCACACTCCTTTCAAAAGTTGTGAAGGGGGGGGGGGGGGGGAACACAATTTCCAAACTTACTGTATAAATACTGTATAATTTTTCTTAAATGAAAGTACCAGCTAAACAAATTATTTCTGTGAATTTCAAATCGCTTGTTTAAAAAAGAAACAGAGATAAAAATAAAGAATTTTGGGGTTATTTGTTTCTATCACCCTGCTAATCAGTTATAGGAGGCTGCAAGTTTGCACAAGTCACCTTTGTAAAGTGCAGCTTTTATATTCGTATTCTGCTATACCCTTTTTACAGCAACTAGATACACTCGTGTTTATTCACGTCATGAATGAAGAGTAGTGTTAGCTACCGATTTTCCGAGAGCCTACAAAACACGACTATGTTTAATCGCTGTAGATTCACTTCTGCTAACTTGCCAAACGCGTTTGAGTGAGCTCTGCTCAATTCCTGCAGCCCACCTCGCAAAGTACTGGAAATCCGTCCTTATTCTTTCATGCTCAAAAGTATAGAGTTCTTTAGTTTCTGCTACACTTCAGTCTGTATACTCCTATTCTTGCCTTTCACTTGATATAAACATCCAATGATAGTAAGTTTAGCATGGTTTCTATAGGGCTGTTGGTGAGCTATTTGTCGCTGCAGTGGAATAGAAGCTAGGAAACGTCCGAATTTTGCAATTTTCGCTGATTATTTCCCCATAATTTCTGTAATTAGTCGCCTAATTTTTAATATTTTTATACCAGTTATATTAATTATAAAACAGCGCAGCATATTATACTTTCCGCACAATACTAGCCAATAATTTGGCTATACTACGAGAAACCAAGCATGCTCGCGTCTATTACATTACATTTGCTTGAATAATTAAGACAGAGTTAGCGCTCCAGCAATTCGCCGTACATTTTCTTGAGAACCGCTAACCAATCATAAAAAATTGAATATTCTAGCGAATTTATATACATCCAACTGCTGAAGGTTTATAATTGCGAGGGAAACTCTACATTGCGTGCCCGCTATCGAGATGGCGAAGCACTCGAACGGAACGGGAATTAAGTCCAACGAATTTAGCTAGTACACTGTACAAAGAATCAAACTTATTAATAAAACTTGGAGAATTCAATTAACCTAGTCGAAAATATTAAGCAATTTCCAACCGACATCTCCACAATCTTATTAATTTAGTGTTCAAGTTTCTTTTATTACGCATTGAGCATACAAAAGTAATGAAATATTATTCGAAGAAGCAGAGGAAGAAAGTGGCGGCGGAGAATTGGAAGGGTGAGTCGATTGTCTAGATGAAAACATTGCGGACTTAACTTGAACACTTGAACAATGGGGAAGTCCTTCCGTTGCGTTAACCGCCTAATTAGAAATAATTGTCTGCGAACAGAGAGGGGAAGTTGTTAAATATATCCTCTTATTTGAATATAAATAAAATTTAATATTGTATAACATTAAAATTACAATATGGAACTACTACAAAGCAATTTATTATTGTATACCGTCGACGGTTTATCTTTGCAATTCAAAATCGCTCGTAAAGAAGACCCTTTGTTGTATTAGTTGATTTAGGAAAAAAAAACAAATTTCGCTGTGTATGCTTGGAAGATACCTTATTGCTTCTATTGTTATGTACAGTGCATTCCACAAATTCCTGACAGCGCCGAGTTTATTGTCTGATTGCTCTGATGTTTATATTGTAAATTATATATTATATTGTAAATAATTCATCCTTATTATGATTTTCCAATTCAAATTTTACTTCACTATGGATATTCAGACACAAACTTCTTATAGCGTTTTAAATCATAGATAAATACAATTTTATCATTTGCTTGAATTATGAGTGTTATTGTTATTTCTGTATTATATCAGTGACAAGAGTTTCGCATAGTAACATTGTTATCGTACAGCAATAATTTTAATATTACGTACCCAATAACAGAAGAAAAGTGATATATCCGAAGTAATGGAGGGAAATAAATTTGATTACTACCAATAATATCCACATATAAATTAGCTTGGGTATAAACGAAATCAGTGAAGCGCTTGTTTGTACTGAGAAGGTAGCTTGCATGCATGTATTTATGCTTTCAGGTATTACAATGTCATTTCAATACTTATTTTTCCAAAGAAGATACTTCATTGGAACCGTTGTAGAAAAGAGGTCATGATGTCCATTCCCACTGTTTTTTTTTTGCATTCGAGTACTACTTTTAGTCCTTGGATTGCTAAAATTAACCATTATCGGAATGTACATACATACGTGGATGTATCTAAATAACGATAGTAAGTATAGTAAAAAATAAAATATGACAATTATCCATCGTGATGATGAAAAATCAAGTTTGAGGTATATTTATTTTTCTATAAAAATACCATGAATTGCAAATGATGACACATCGTTCTATGAATATTACTGCTATTGCTATCTGACCAGTAGAACTTGTAGAGAGATAATGGAAGGTGAAATTTTAAAAGTGGTACATTGCCATGCGGGAATCTTGATTCAAGAAATTTTCTGTTTTGATGCCGCTAGAATATTCTATGAAAAAAGAATTTTTAATTTTGTTATATTTATAGGCATTTTCCTAGCCTATAAAATAACAAAATTAAAAAAAATAGTTTCTTTTTTAATTCAAGCAAGTTTCCAGTGGGCATAACCAATTAATTGTTTCAAAGATTTTATACATTAAAATTTCGGTTATCTTTTTGATAATGAAATTTTATTTATTCATTTAGTAACTAAATACAATAAATATTCCAAAATGAAAAATCTTTATTTTAATTTAATGGTATTTCTGCTCATTATTTGTGTTCAATGTTCATACGTAGTGCTGTGTACTGAAGTACCAAAGAAAGTGCAAAATGAATTAAAAATGATAATTAAATTAGCTAGCTCAACGGATAAAAATCTTAAAGGGCGCAAAAGTAAAATGTAAATTGTGGGTGAAAGAAATCCGACTTTCTTTATTACTCCAAAAATTTGAAAAAGTTTAATCAAAAATAAACAGAATTTAAAATGACGTTAATAACAATTAAAGATTTATTATAATATAAAAAAATTGTTAATTACAATTACGCAGAAAAAAACCTTGAACAAAAGGTCCTGGTCGAAATCAAAAACTGCAATAGACTCTAAATTACAAAAGGACAATGCTAAATCCTCTAAGAAAGCAAAAAACAAATTAGTTCAGGAAGATAGTCCTTTTAATATCAATCAATCCACGTGGTTTCAAAATTAAAACTAACTAAATTAAACGTGGACAATACAAGTAAATTAACAAAAGAAAAAGTTACATACAAGCACAAAATCAGCAAAATGTAAAAGAAAAATGAAAAATTAACTCTTTAAGCTAAATATATCTTCCCGTACAAAAATAATAAGTGATCTTATATCTAAATTGTGTACACAACAATATAATAACAATTATTATTAAACGAGTCCCTCGATGGACGAAATAAAATCAAAATAAACCAAAACAAAACTTTGAATCATAAGAATAAACAAAATGGCAGCAAACCAATACAAATTTACGTCTACTTACTTCTGTGTCAATCTCGGACCTAAATCTTACAAGGTTAAACAATCGTATGCATACAAACAACAGCTGCGTGCGCTACGCCCAAAGATCAACGAAGAAAAAACTTCTAAGAAGGACATGAACAACAACAGCAAATAAAAATATCTTAAAGAGTGAAATTAATTTAAAACAACTGAACATTTAAATACATAAATTAACCAAACAAATCATTAACTAAAATCTTATTCAAAATAAAATATTTGAACTTGTGAAAACCCGCCCGAAACACTGACAAAGGCAAATCGGAGTAAACATGAATATGTGCGCAATTTAAAAAAAACTCTCGCGAAAACAAGGTGTTCGTCCACAGCAGTAGGTTTTCAGAATTTTCAAAATAAAAATTAATGTTTCAAAATTAAAAATTTAACTTACATCGATTGTAGTGAATATCTACTTACGGTATTACGTCAGACCACACTTTTACTGTAACCGAATAATTTCTCCGTCTGTTTTTGAATCTAAGCAATACTAAATATTCATCCACTTATTTTCGATGATACAGTGTGCTGGATTTTAGGCATTTATTCATTCCTTAGGTGATAATGCAAGTTCTGTGTAATCTCCAAGGGAAGAGAACTGGAAATAGTTCAACGCCGACGTCACGCAAAAAACGTTCTCCGGAGATAGTTAGAATCATGAGGAATTAGAGCAAACCATGAAAATATTTTTACCTTCGATTGTTTACTTAATAAGTATTTATTTACCGTTATATTGCTTCTATTTTTTTTGAATAGCATTTATTTTCACATGCTTTTGCAGATGTTTTGCATGTTATATTTCTACAGATTTTTCAGATTTATAAAAATGCATTAGGATTTTATTTTATTGTTAATAATATTATAAGCATAAGATAAATGCTATTATTACTACTGCTGTTTTTGTGTAATTTATTGACAATGCAAAATTTATTATTTAAGGGTCATGTAACTGGAATAAACTATGAGTCGTTTTTCGCCAATAAGCAAATAACTACCCTATCAGAAACATAACCTTTGATATACAAAAGGTGATATATGTATACGGTTTCGGCCCGTGAACACTTATAAATAGGGACTAAACCTATGCATAAAATTCCCAAACATATTGCAATGAGGATCGGCAACCACACCTATCGAACTTCACCCCTGCATGCAAATTTTACAAACAAACTACAAGCGGCAGTACTAATCTGGCACGCATTGGTGAATGTGGGTCTCCATCGCTATCAGTTATTTCTTCTCACTTAGGCCTTTTTATTTATGTCTGCTTCATTAAAAGTTTTATAACCTTTCTGGTTATCACATTTTGTTTTTTTTTTTTTTCTTACTTCCTTATTATTATGATTTATTTCCGCTGCAATGTTAATTTACACATGTGAAGAAAAGGAGAAAAATAATTAAGACAGCACCCGGACAACAGTGCTGAAGAAGTAGTTGACCGTTTTATAGCTGCTTTTCAAAATAGGTCAGTCTCAACTATAGCAAACGTTTTAAATATTATACACAAGTGTGAATCCACGTGTTGTGTCACTAATTGCAAAAATGTAGTGACAGATAATTCTCCTGCTTACACAGCAGAGGCCGTACAATTGTTTCTGTAAAAAGTTTTGGTGATCAGCGTATAAGCACAAAAGCGGCAATAAAATTAATAGTATAGCTCATACCCTTAATGACCTACACCAAAAAAAAAAAAAAAAATTAGTTATGCTGTCGCCAGTATAACTACACATACTTTTGCACGTTGTACAAGAGACTATATTATAGGGTATTTCCAGAAAAAAAGAGGCGATTTGTTCGAGCATTTCCTAAATTAAAATTGAAGGTTTTAGTTAATTCTGAAAACTACTTAACTCTTGCGGATTATTTTATCCTTTGAATTTATTATTAATTATTAATATCAATTTATTTTATACTGTTTTATTCCTATATATTACGAAAAACGGATCCATAATTATACCTGCGAAAAGTAAAAATTGTACGTCCATACAGGTGTAAACGTGCGTCGACTCTGGATTCTGGATTCTATACAACGGATATACAACATCATTAAACTTATTTGTTCCTTTATGATAATATTGAGATAGATGCAAATTTAAGCGGGTTACTATAACCTTCAATTCAAAAAGTTGTTTAATAATTCATTAGAGAACAATACGGTGGTTGATTCAAGGGTTTGTTCAAATTGTTTGCACTGTTGGTGGTAAAATAAACCGATCGACTATTCACTAACGAAATTTATTTGTTTAGCATAAAATTTTGGTGTTGAAGCAATAGAATTGAGGTAACTAATTGACAGCGATCTAATGATGAACATATGTAATTACATTCGAATATACTTGTATTATACCTGAGAAAAATGCTGATAATTGCTTGTGCATTACTTAAATATAAATTATCTCTTGGAGAAAGAATACACATTCAGAATAAAAGCCCACATTGTCCTCAAAAAATCAGTTAACAGTGTATTATTTAAAAAAGCAATCAAGCAATGGAATCCGTAAATCTGGTTTGCTATGTATCGTTTATTTTTGTGGGATAGGTGTATAGTGTATATTAATAGATAAAAAAAGATATAAATAAATAAATGTCTGCGCTATAAACGCTGATAGTCGTTTGTAACGCACAAAATAATTTTTAATAGAGGTTTAATATTCGTTTATTTCCTATATCGTAAACACTAAAATATATAATTGTTTGAATGCCCATAATTAGGTGTATAAATAAAAACCATACTTTTATATATTGGCTCAATTGTACAAATACACACATACCAAGAGCGCACTTTCGACCTGTCGATTGACGTAATATGATAAAAGAAGGCTGAAAAATATGATTTCTATTAGTTAACAAATTCAAGGAATACGCATGTTATTCTGCTGGGCGGCTATATGTTTTACCATCTCTAATCCGTATGCTACTGTCTAACGGCTGTCTTACTCATCGCTATTCTCTACCCTTATCTAACTACCACAAGATGCTAATCCCACATCGATCTTTTCATTTAAATCAATTCAACATAGCTCTCATCCCGTCTACTACGGCGCGAGGGGAACACTTACCTAGGCATGCGTAAACACAGGCGTAAATTCACTTTCAGTTTAGGAGAGTTTCGATTCATTCCGCTCATTTCTTAAAAAGGCGTTGGTGGATATTGGGGTACGGGTACGGTCCTCGAATTTTATAACGGTTCGTAAGTTTTGATCGCGGTCAGTCATTTTATAAAAAATGGAATATTATACGCCTGAGAAAAAACTCTTTGCTATAAAACAATTTTACGATGGCAATTCAGCAGAAGTTACACACGATTTATTTGCAGTAAATTATCCCGAAAGATCAATTCTTAGCGCGACTACTATTCGTAATACAGTTCGAAGTCTTGAAACAACGTTTACATTAACAAAAATAAAAATGTCCTAGCGCAAAATATCAGTGATATCGAAGTAAGTTTGTGCATTAGTGAAATAACATCCTAGTATGACATCTAAACAAATTGCTCGCGGATGTAAAATAGTGCAAAAGTTTTAAACCTTTTACACATCGATCGTAAAAAATTAGCATATCCCAAGAACTTTTACCTGACAATTATTACTGTCGCATGGAATTTTATGAATTAGTGATTAATATATAGAACCCATAAGTATACTTCCTATCCCGAACATGAATATTTTTCCAATAATATACCATTTGCCGACGAATAGGTACTTTATTTACTATTGTTAGGTTTTTTAGAATGTATGTTTGTTATTTTATTTTTGACTGTTGACTTTAAAATTAATTGCTTGTCATTTTTTTTTTGATATTACTTATGGGTTCTATCACTGAAATTTATAATTTACATTATCGGATGCTTCGATATAAAATTAAGTATGAATAGATTTTAGTTATCGAATAAGTATTGTCTTATTATTTCCTTTTTCACTAATACAATGGTAATGTTGGATTTAGTATTACTTAACTATGACAATTCGCTTAATGTTAATAAATCTACACCTACAGTTGGAGTCCTTCCCATTTCCAGTCGCCCAGAATGCAATCGACACCTCGCAACTTTTCACCTGGTATAAGTTGGCTAAAAAGTTTGCTTCCTAATTGATATTTATTAAGTTTGAGATTATCCTCAAACAGAGACTAGTTTCGACTTTTCGGTCTTCATCAGGGTTAGACTTAATGCATAATCCCAACGTTGGGGGCTTGTTATCTCGCCAGTATGAATTCCGGCAAGGACGATCGAACGCCGATGCAAAAATATGCTGTCAATCTCAATAGAGATGGCTACGCTGACGCTGGTTACAATACAATGGATTGGAAATTCGCCACTGCCTCTTGATTAAGGAAAGATTCTAATATTGCCCCTATCCTATAGGGCGCACGTAGTGTAAAACTTGCTCAACAACAGTCCTCACAGGAGGTTTTACTTAAAGAAAAAAGATATTATGAGCAAAAATTATTGCAATCTTATAAATGATCGCCTCTACACACTGGAGATCAAACAATGACTGATTCAAAAAAAAATGTTTTTGACATCTGCCACGAGAGTGTCAGAAACAAACAGCCAACTAGTGCATTACATGCATGTCTTATACCCATAAACCTTGAAAAATTGAATGCATTCAGCTATTACAGGTGCTACCTTTACCGAATTTGGAAGACGGTCTCTGGGGTATTTCTGTATTGCCCTAGTGAAACGGATGATGTCACACGTTCTGTGTGGGCGGAAGCAAGAAGGGGGCTTGAAATGGAGATTGTGGTCTCCCTTCTCACCATCGCTTCTTAGATGACAGAAAAAGAGACCTCCTGGATCAGTGTGACGCGTGCTCAATGTATTATGCGCGAAGAAAAGCGGCTTAGGTCGCCACTAGGTTGTGCTAGAGATATTTATTTATGTATTTTGTCGGTTTCCTATACAGCTAATTCAAGAGACCCAGCCCGAAGTAATGTGATAAACGGCTGGTGTCTAGGAGACGGTAGGTATTTTTAGCTGGTAGTCTTCTATTGAAGGAGTCCACCACTTCGTGCGTAAATGCATTTTCACCTCCCACAAAAAATTATTAAATATACTGCCTGTATTGATTATTTGAATCCCGAAAGCATTGCAATATTTATGGAGTGTGTATATATTCAGTTAGACCGTCATAAGCAGGTACGGTGAAATTGTATTTTGATATGAATTGAGCTTTCGATAATATTGACGTTTGCTGCGGCGAAGTCAAATATAATAA
This sequence comes from Protaetia brevitarsis, assembly GCA_004143645.1. Taxonomy (NCBI): domain Eukaryota; kingdom Metazoa; phylum Arthropoda; class Insecta; order Coleoptera; family Scarabaeidae; genus Protaetia; species Protaetia brevitarsis. The sequence continues at coordinate 1,180,524 of RXPK01000039.1, forward strand.
GAAAAAGAACATACTTTTTAATGGGGATAGAGTAGCATTTGCACCACAGTAAGTTAGGTACGGATTAATGGTTTCAGGGCTCGAGAATTTGACGTAGATTACGGTATTCCGCGAGGATTCATCTTCGGACCTCTAAATTTTATTCCTTTCAATGACACCGGAATTTGTGACGGTTACTCGCGTATAAATCATGTGGAGGACTCGTTTATAGTAGTGCAGTTCTACAATATGTGTGAGCGGATGACAGTCACTCAGACGGTGGAGCAAGTTCATAGACCTTTGTAGTAAAAAGAAAACTTATTTCCGATAAGAAAGAAACCCAGTTCTTGTATTTCAAGAGGAGTAAACTACTAACTACTACTACTTCATTATTGTATCAGAGGCCACATTCTAAAGCATAAGAGGAGACAGGGAACTTTTGTTATGTAATCATGGAGAGAACTTGTGTGGGCATTTGGCTAAGGTATTTTATGCAAACATGCTGCTGTTAATTTAAAGTAAGATTAATGTTTATATTAAAAAAAGTATTGTTGATGAAAATTGTATGTTTCCACAGAATGTATCATACAATAAAATATTTGCCTTTGAATTCCCACGATAAAACCTTAAACGCACCCTTCAAGCAGTGGATATGACCGCAGTGGCAATATATACATAATACCGTCAAATTTACTAGGACATATTCTTAATAAATGATAATTACGTAGATTAATGTTATCACTAGAATATGTATGGAAATAATTTAAGGGTAAAATCGTTTTTAGCCGTTAATATTTGATAAATTTAGCTTTACTAACACGTGCGACTCATCCGTCTTCGTGAATACTCGAGATCGATACGTAAGCGTGAAGATTATTCTACTAATATACGTGGGTAATTGTTTTATCCGCCAGCGTTGGCGTCAATCTCATAAGAAGTGTATTTAGCGAAAGCAAATCCGATATATACAGCGATTTAAATAAATAATTAGTACGTCTCTGGTTTCCTTGGGCGACGTCATTTCCTCATCCTTCCAGCGTTGAACGGAAATTAAATTTTCAAGAGCATTTAAGGCGTTGTGCTAATGTATTAGATCAACGTAGAAATCTCTTGTTCTGGCTGCCGTCGGCAATGAGTACAATCACCAATTCCTGGCTCTGATCCTGTTTGTCTATTCCAGCAGCGCCATCTACTAAGAATTGGAAGAAGTTTTGACATAAACGTTGCTAAGGGATGTTACTAAATAACAATAGAAAATGCTCGATTAAATTAGAAACGACCCGCTTCGAAGCAGAATCGAATTAGATTAGTACTAGAGCGCGTATAAATAGGTAATTGTAATCTATCGCCGAGTTATTTAAACAGAAGCGAGAGAGTCCAACAGATAGCGACACACGGCGCGCAAATACACACAGTAGGGGCCGTTCCATTTCGGATTGTTGATTGAAACTTGAACGGTACATTTGGCACATATATTGCTCATTGCGTTAAGTAAACTGGTCCCGTTCACGTTATAGAGGCAATTTAACGGCTTCTGTCTCCTTTTTATAGGCGATATTTACTAGAAAACTGCTTCTTTAAGCGGTTCTTTTCCCTACTCACGCACGAAAATGCTTATAGGGGCCAATATCAAATTTCCCAAGAAACATTTAGATTAAGATCCTTCCTGAAATTTATTAGGGAGAAGTGAAATTTAACCAAATTGGTACGTAAGTTAATTGAATGTCAGTGCTTATTCTATGCTTACGGTTATGTAACGTGAAGAGTGGTACTTGCTTATCAAGCATTTCCATAGGGGTCTCCAATTATCTTTCTGTCCAATAACCTTTACTATGATGAAATTCTCTCCTAATTACCAATTTAAGAAAATAATGTAATAAGCAACACAAAATATATATATATATTTTTAATAATATATGCCAGATATTATTACAACATATTTGAAAGGAAAGAGGAGGTGTGTACATAAGGATATCGGTAATAAATTAAGAAATTGAATTATGGGTATTTGATGTTTAACTCCACCTTTTTTGGAGTAATTTGGCGTTAAATTTTATTAGTTCAGAAGCATATCTGTAAATGATTTCTTTGATAATATTCAAACAAATATACTGGATATATTAGCAAATTAACGAACCGTTTATAAACCAACGCTATGTTGTGGAATTTTTGGATTTACATAATAAGTTATGGACAATATTTCCATAACTTCTGGTTGAAACCTGCATAGCAAATACTAGTAACTACTAAGGAAAATTTCTCTTGAAAATTATGATGTCAAATTACATTGCAATATTGCGAAAGTAACTGCCCCTTCACATGCTGAATGATCTGTAAAAGCTAAATATAACAGTTATTGTAGTAAACAATAAATTTCATAGTTATTTTGAGCTACACAAAATATTTTTGCAAACACTGAAATAAATTCTTGTGCCTTTTAACACTCTGTTTGGCACATGGGTCCAGCCAGACCTTCGATATTAAATGTAATTTAAGTATACTTCCTATTGAGCTAGTCACCTGAGGTTTCGTGACTTTTTCTAAAGTTGAATTAGCTACAATTTCTGAACAAAAATAGTAGGATACCTCTAGTTATTCTCCCACAAGGGTATTTCAATATACTGTAACGCTACACTGTTGAAAATATTACAGTGTTGGCGTTAATTTTGCGCTAGTCAAATATTTTAGTGTTGATTTTTCCAAACTTTGCCAGACGAGTTGACTACGCGTATTTAATAGAACAGAAATGACTAGAATTTCGTGTGAATTCTTTGTTCAGATATGAGGATTGACTATTTTTCTAGATATTCAGAAGCGTCAACCAATCAGAATTTTTCCCTCGGATAGAAATATAGAAACCCCACCTATTCTAATACAGTATTATACGCACCACCTGCATTGCACGTGTATCTGCTTTCGTGTTTGATTCTCCGTATTAACATATCCAGACAAACCACCAAATGTGACTGACTTGCAAAGTGTAACCTCGTGTTATTAAACGTTAATTCCAGTGGGCATAAAAAATTTCAACATCTTAAAGATGTATTGGGAACAACTATTTACGCAATTAGTTTAGACTTGAATCAAATAGCATAAACATTCACTTAATTTTGTAATGGTTCTCAAAAAATCATTTTAAAATTGGTACGTTTAGTTGAAACCAAAACTTGTGAATGAGTGGTTTTGCATATTTATAATTGAGAAGACGTCTTAAGAGAGAATATTATAGCACTAAGAAATAGGAGTTGCATATTAAAAAGACGTTGTGTTTAGAAAATGGTGTTAAAACACCCAATAGATCGCACTCATTTAGTTAAACAGCTAGTAAATTTGTCTAGTCTAGATCAAATAAAATGTGACTAGAAGTATTTTATAATTCCACGTGTCAGTTGGACAAAACAACCCCTTAGCAATAGACAATACTTGACTATCTTTGCTCGTCAAATTTAAACTTCTATAGTTCTCGACAAAATAACACGAAAAGAGTGTGGACCTCTTCTGACTATTAAATTAATCAAAAAAGTGTTAAAATTTTCAACAGTGTACACAGAGTAGCCTACAGCCCGGATTAAAAAATAAATTTTAAGAAAAATACATTAATTAAATTAGAAAAAATAAAATTTTATATGTGTAGGTATATCACTGCTGATCACCTTACTTCCTGAAGTGAATATTCTGAATGAAAATGCCTTGAAGGACCTGCCAAATGCAGAGATTCCCTACATCACCTGGATATCGTCTGGCTGTCTGCTGCTACATAATATATATCCTTTTTCTTATAATATCTAGTATATGTACCATAACAATACACATTCTTGTTTTATTGCGTTGATATTTGCCTATTCGATTCGATTTTCTGGTCAATCAGTTAGTGCTCATTGGATGTGTAATATTAGTGGTACTGAGACACATTTCAGACAAAATTGTTCTAATTCTTCGTTTCCTTCAAAATGAGTGATGAAGTGCAATTTATGTATAATACTCGACCACAAAAACAAAGCGCGGATATTGATTTCCATACACGATAGGCAGCAGCTTTAGTCAAAGATATAGAACGTGAAAAAACTATAAAAGGGCTCGATGAAATTTATTCATTTGTAGACAATGACGATGATCACGATATGGATTATGTGCTTGATGACGATGCGTCTGATATTAAAGAGGAGATGATAATTGAAGCGAACGATATTCCTGATAGTGACGACGAAGAAGAAGAGGGACGAGTGTATGTTGAGAATCAAGAACAGTGTGCCACCGATGATTCTTTCTATGAAAAGGACGGCACAAAATGGAATAAAAATGAACCTACTGCTGTTGATCGTTTGCGCCATCACAATATTATGCGTTTTCGAGCTGGACCCATGGAATGAAATTCGATTCTGATCGAGGTATTCAAGAAATTCTTAACAGACATATCATTCATCATCATCACTAGCACGAATTGTTATGCGAAAGATGCAGTTCAGAATTGGAATTCGGAAAATCCTGATAAAAAAAAAAGATTTTGAAAAGATCTAACTAATGACTGAAATGAATGCATTTACTGGAATACTTGTGGCCGTTGGGCAATAATATGCAGAAATCAGAAAGTCTGTGGCATACAGATGGCCTACCCATATTTCGAGCAGCTATATCTCACAAACGATTTCTCGCATTGACACGATATATCCGCTTTGACGATGGGCGTACGAGTGCATTTTGACAACAATGCGTTAGTGCGACACCAATTCGTAATATGGAATCTTATAAATGAAAACCCCGCGAAAACACGAAAAAAAATTGTTGTCAAAAAACCAACAATTGTAGTTCCGTGAAACTACGAACTGTGTGAACATATTACTGTTAATGAACAGCTGTTTCCATATCGCGAAAGACTAAATTCACCCAGTACATTCCATCAAAACCAGCAAAGTATGGAACAAAAATTTAGTGGGCTTGCGATTCGAAAACGAAATACCCGTTGCAAGGAAAATTATATACAGATCGAGAAGAAGGAGAAGCATGCGAATTTAAACAAGATGAAAATGTTGTTGCGACCGTAGAGCTATTGCCAACAATTTCTTTACAACGTTGGAAGGAGCTGAGCGACTCGCTAAAATCGGTATTGCCTTCGTTCTGCGTATTTACACTATTTAATCGAATAAAAGATGTGTTCCTGACGAAATGAGAAAAAGTCTCTGAAGAATAAGGCCGTGAACTTACTTTCTACCGTGTACTACGCAAAAAGTTGTGCGGGCGAAGCAATGAAATCAGAAGCGATCTTGTTTTACAATGCAAATAAGGCCGAAATGGTTACGCATTTAACATCAAAACGTTCAACCCCATCGCTTGGGTCTTTCGTCTTTTTCTGCACCACGTTGGACGTGATGGCATTGGTTGCATTATGCGTTTGCAAAGAAGTCAATGGACTCAACAAATCTGATGTGAGACGCAATTTCCAAACCACGCTATCGAAATCGTTGGTTCTCCTAAATATTAAAAAGTGAATGAGCAACGTTCACATTGTCAAGCAATTCTCTACTCGTTCAGCGATCGAATCGTTCTTCGGCAGACCAATGACCCAAGTATCCTACTTCAATTGAAAATGCATTTGCCGCTGGTTCTCATTTCACTTCTAATTTGTTTTCGTTTCCATTTCGATTGCACCGCGTTTCATTCCACGCGGGAAACATAGCATTTCAATACATAAAGGCTGCAACTTTTGCACATAGCCAGCTTGACGCTTCCATTTTTGACATTATTCTACAATACTCCCATTACCTTGATAAAAACTGATGTAAATCTCCATAAAATATATTTTATAATTGCTAACGAGGTATGTGCAAACTATATTATGCGATACGTATTGACGTAGTATTATACACTGTAAAATTCTTCAAACTTACCGAAATACCGAAAATCTCACTTCCCAGATCTCTTCCCTTTTTAAAGAATTTCCCACAGTAGCTTACAATATTAAGAAAATCGATTGTTAAATCACAAACACCTCTTTTAAAGAACTCCAATGTATATATATGTAACAATATTCCTTGTTATGATTGTGACAAAGTCTACATTGGCCAAACCTCCCAATACTTAGAGAGACGCTGTAGACAACATCGAAAACTACGCTATCCGATCATCGCATTAAGGACTTACTATCAACTTTGAGGAACCTGTAGTCCGTATCATTGACAATGAGAAGTCTTGGTCAAAATGCCTCTTTTTAGAAATGTATTATATTAATAAGACTTAAAACACCCTCAACTCTACAATTAATACTCCAGCTCTCAGTATTATTTACGTAAATAATAAATAAATAAATAATAATAAATAATAAATTTTTATTCATTATTAGGACCAACTACAAAATTGGCATCAACATTGTCGAAAAATAAATACAGCAAAATATAGTGATATAGCTAAAAGTAGAAACGGGACATTACAACACATTAAAAACAAAAATGTATAAAAATGTTTAAAGATAGTCACTTACACATAAGTAATAATTGTTAATTTATATTAGGTAACCAATATTACATTTTATACGTCATAAAAAATTAAACGCCTTGTAAAACAAGACATGTCACAAAGAAACACATAAGTAAAAAGACAAACACATAAATTCACACCGCCGTATTTCCCCAGGAAGTTCGTTAAAAAATTTTAAACCAACATAATTTGGTGAGTTACGCACAATGTCACATCTCCCATGAGGTATGAAGAACTTATTTTCTTGTCTGGTTGCGTTACTGTGAACACTCTTGATTAACTTAAACCGATGTTTATTGGTGGATATATATACCGACAACTGATAGACAAAAAAACCAGCCAAAGTCAATACACGAAACCGCCTAAACAAATCTCGACAATGACTAAACACAGATACACCCGCAATAACCTTAATGATTCGTTTCTGAGCAATAAAAATTTGATTTGCCCGGGTAGACAAACTCAGAATTCACCCAGTGATATGCTACGCCACGGACACCATATGAATATAATTTAGACAACAGTCTATTATGATCTACGCAGTCAAACGCCTTACTAAGGTCGCAAAAAAACACCCACAGGGCACTCACCTGCATTAATGTAAGAAATCAACCTGGTATAAAAATCAATCAGTGCAGTAGTTGTTGATTTATTTGAACGAAAACCATATTGACTATCAGTTAAACACTATTCTTATTTAAAAATTTTGCAAAACAATCTAAAAAACAATAGTCAAACATTTTTGAAAAGTTAAACGAAATTGTTACTGGTCTATAATTAAGAATGGATTGTGAATTACCTTTTTTGGTACTACTTTACACAATTTTAATGAATTTGGAAAGCTACCCTTAACAAAAGATAAGTTAACCAAATAAGTGACTGGTTTTAAGATACAGGCAACGTTTTTTTTTTAATTAGGTTCGCAGGTATGTCATCCGGTTCCGCCGTGCTCTTATTTTTCAATTTGCAATTCACCAATTATAATAACTCAACTCAAATCCTCAACAAAAAGGGGGAGTCTAAAAACAATGAAAAACTGCAAAAACTAACATGATTGTCAAAATTATCTGAAGGAGATGGTATAATATCGAGTACTCATCCAGGTGAATCTATAAAAAAATCATTAAAAAGCAACATCTTTAGGATCTTCAGTCAGACCTTCTTGGTTTTTTAAAGATATATTGTTGGCAGCATTTGACTTATTAGTTCGTTCAGGCACTAGGTTCCAAGTGGTTACACATAGATTTGATGACCCATTAATGCTTGACTGATAATATGAACGCTTAGAGTCCTGTACTAATTTAGTATGCATTTTTGTAGCTTCTTTGTAAGGCTCTCTTATCTCTCAAGAAATTGAAGTTTTAGCTCTTATAAATCCTTTGATCTTTCACTAGATATTTTTACGTCATCAGTAACCCATTTGTTATTTATTTCTTTGTTTAAGGTAATATGTTGTTGTGGAAAATGTTTCTCAAGGCAAAACAGAAAAGTATTTAAAAAAATACCAAAAGCTACATTTAAACCATTAATATTAGATATTTCCTGCTCAACAGAGAGTAGGCAAATGCGCCAATTGCAGTAGTTACTAAAATGTTCCTAACCCCCCTTATCCCACCCTGACTGGTCCTCAATCTACCGATTCAAAAAAGAACTGTTTCTATTGATCAGATATAGTGTTATCGAGAACGCAAACAGTCCCGGAAAGGTTTGTAAAAATATAATCAATTATAGTTGCTGAATTAGATGTGACACGGGTTGGCCAACCAACAACTGAGAGTAAATTAAAAGTAGTTAAAAAATGAGATAACTTCTCAAAGTCACCAATGCTACGTGATCCAACAGTACAATCTAAGTTAAAATCACCAAAAAAAATAATATTATTACTGGGATTATACAAATCTTCAAGAACTGAAACAACATTTTGAATGAAATAGTCGACATCCCCATCAGGCGCCCTTTACACAGTTAGCAAAACAGTGGCCGTGCCAACATTATCCCTGGCGGAAACAGCGCAAACCTCAAAGTGCTTTTCAATACAATATTTTTCCAAATTTATGGCTTCAACATTTAAATTTGATTTTAATTTATAATAAATAGCAACTCCGCCCATTTTAAGTACACCTCTACAACAATAACTGCCTAAAACATAACCTTTTATTGGTTTGCTTCCGATAGATTCAATATTCGCATGCGTTTCTGCCAGACAAACGAAATCTATATCGAAGCAGCAATTTCAAGCAAATCAATAGATTGCGCGTTTAAACTTTGAATATTTAAAAATAGGATTGTACACTATCTCGCTGCAGACACCACCATACATCTCTAAAAAAAAATGTTGATGCAAACCCCAGCTGGCCATACTTCTGGATCCATTGCTTTTCTAAAGTGTTCATCAAATATAGGAACTTACTCTAATGTTTTGTTTTTGGATAAGTTGAAAGAAATTCCCAATCGCATTATTAACTTTACCGCTTAATGTCTTTTGATTAACAGTGTATACTTTACCTTTGCTTAAGCTTGTCGTTTCATTTGTGGAATTCTTTCCTAGTTGATTGCATGGCATTTTAAACTTCGGTGTGTATGTGTTTTTTGTTTGGGTACTCGTCAGTTTGTTTACCACACATTTTATTAATCTTTTTAAAATAAGAATTGTTAGAGTATAATTCATTTTATGCCGTTGGAATTATTTAAATGTTTTGCTAGCTATATTAATTCCATTTGTAAGTACCATAAAATTGTATCTCTCAAGAATGGAATAATTATTGTCGAAGTTTAAATATTAAATAAGGAAATTTAAATTAATATTGTTTTTGGAAGTATTCCTACTATTCCCTTCCTTGAACCCATTACCATTAATATTATATATTAATATAAAACCGATGATTATTATTAACAAACATTGCTATGTAATTGTAGCGTTTACAGCTTTCTAAAACGTATTCAATTATTTTAAAATAGTTGCTTACAGCGGCGCACTAAAATATGATAAAATATATATTTTTGGATGTCGAACTGTTTTGTTCAAACTCGCAAATATCACCGGAACATATTTGATAACATTATTTCTCATCATTTAACTAAGTCCATTTTTCGACATTTCCCTTTTAATAGGGAATTTGACACATACAAATCACTCACTTGTTAACTTTGACATGGCATGCTCAAGTATTTTGGAAAACAGAAATGATTGAAATTCAGGTTTGTTTATAACCACAATATAATGGCATTGCAAATATAAAGTTTTATAATTTTTGGCAAGGAAAAATGGCAGGCAATCTACATTAATTAACTACTAAAAGATTAACGAAACTTCTGAGAACTATCATTCAAAGATGCTTTTTTTGCATTCAATTTTATAACATTTGCATGGAATGCATTAATATTTGGCCATGCGCTTGTGGCAAAAGGTTTCACTGTATACGCTATATTTTGTCAGAAAATGTTACAGTCCAATTTTTGTTTCTAAAATTAACATAATTTTCGGAGTGATTTATTTTTCCTCTTTTCTGTCCTAATAGCTTATTCAGCCTTTCTTGGGAGACCCTATTAAAAATTATCATTGTGTTCCAGATACGTCACTTTTACAGGATTAACGTCCTGCTTACGAGGTGTTTAAGATCCCAGCACTGGTTATAAAATTAAGGCGCCCGTGAGGGTACTCGCCCACGGAATACGCCAAAGACCGTCCGAGCAGCACATTTCATTTTGCCTAATACGATGTTCAGTTTAATTAGGATTAAATTATTCACGAACTTTATGTGATGTTTAAGAAGTTATTAAGTCTGAGGCGACTCTTTTTTTTACAGTCTCGGCTGATGAGAAATGATCTTGTCGAAAATCTATTCGCGAACTGCCGTTACTTAAGGCAACACTTTTTCCCGCTTCACTTTCTCTCTTCCCCCCGTTCGCTGTCATCGTTAAGGATTTAATTACGTTTAAGTATGGCTAAGTGTAGAGTGGGTTGACTTGTTTTTAGATTTATAACCTGTTTTTGTTTAACCCAATTTTCCTTAACCTTCTTCATTTGCTTCATACGAAGCGGCAGTAATTTAAACATAAATTTTTAAGGATAGGATAAATCAAATTAATGGAGAAGAATTTAACTGGAAAATACATTGTGTGCATACACCAACGTTTTCATTAACTTAGAAGGGGAGGAACTCATTCTTAGATGTGAATGAAATTTGGGGTGTTTGTAGAACCTACAAAATGTCAGCCTTTTCCGTTTTTGCAAAACCTTACACCCAGGGTATGAAATATAGCTTCGAACATGGTATATCACCAAATTCTCTGAAATCCGCGCAAATATCTTTTTAGGTACCTCCATTCTCTATTGTAGGTATCACTGTACCAACTAGAACAACGGAAAGGGAGCAGTACTACAAACGCAGGTTTCTGGTGCTACTCGGCTATCAACGGTATTGCTGACATGGGGATTCCTGCAATAAACAGTGGTAAAGATGATGAGCTCCGACTTGGTGATATTTTTCGGTTCATTGATTAGACATTTTCGTTTAATGTTTTTAATATACCCTCATTGTATTGTCGCGACTTTTCCTAACTGTCGCGCCCCTTTGCGTAAGGGTTGGGGGTTGGAGCTACTCGTTTCTCTTATTTTACTTATAAATAGGGACTATTGAAAGGTACTTACCCGGGGGATGCGGTTGATTCAAACACTATATAACCACTTATTGCTCTTTATTATACAACCGCGTTCTTCGGAGATCACAATCTGAATTCCCAATACCTCGTCGCCAATCCCCTCACGAGCGCGGTACTCGAAAGGTGCTGACGAGGTTCCGGTAATCTGATTGTAATCTCTGAATACATCTTTTCTTAATCTAACTTATTTTATGTAGTGGAACTTTCCGTGGCATTACCCCCTCTTCCAAAAAAATATGCTCCAGCATATTTGAGCCTCAATTTTTCGGGTGCAGCCACCAAAGTTCCACTATTTGCTTATACCTAACTTAACTACTTATTCTCTAATTAAATTTCCTTCGATTGCCCAATCAACAGTAGCATTCAATTATTTTCTAACAAGTTCAAAAAGAGAAATGGAACATTAATATTACTTACAAATTTCGAAATATAGAAGAACTTTATAAAGAATTAAAAGTTTTAAAAATTACAGAAATATTTGAACGATTTAAAAATATACATGAATAAAAACTAACAATTTACATCAAATGTTCTTCATGATGTTCCCCAAGCGTCGCCTCTCCCCTCCTTCTGATGGTGCTGTGGTGTTAATACGAAGGTATTTCTTGTCATAGCGTTGACGTACGTTACCCATCTTCATCCCATTTAGACAAAGTTTCTGGATAGGTACGTGCTTTTCGCTTTCTTCAGAGCTAAGATAGCCGGAGATGACGTTCCTGGCGCATATCAATAGATAGTGCTGTGGCCGCAACACCATTTTCTTTGAAAATACGTAGTGGACGTCTGTGTCATCCAGGAAAGTATAGCTGCTGAATTAGCACTGCTCCTCTCCACCCTACTCAGTTCAGGTGGAGTAAATGGGCAGGCTGGCAATTCCTCTCCTTCCTTCATTTTTAAAGGGGGACGCTCAGCGTTGGGACACGGAAGTGTTGAATACATAAAACATAAAAATAAACATATGTAGAACACATTCGTAACATCTTAATAAGCGAAAATGACTTAAGTGGTGGAAGCAACATTTTCTTAAGAGGGTATTTCACTTGTGGCTTGCTTTAAGTTCACTTTGCAACATCTTCCATCAGGAAGAACGAAGGTACCTTCCTCGTAGGTTTTCAATTCTACCTTTCCTTTGTTGTAACGTACAGACACAGTCTGAGGTCTTTTATTTCTAATACGTTTCATTACAATATATATACCAACTACCAACAAAGAAATAGCTATTATGTAGAGAACTGTTTTTTCTGCGAAATGTTCTGCAGTTTTATGTTTGATTTTTTCAAGTTCTGAGATGTCTTTCAATACCTCTCCTAATTGCTGCTTTCCACTCACCAAAGTTTCTTCCTCATTTAAGTAGGAAATTAAATGTTTATGTTCTGTTGCGGATAAATCGTTAACAATGAAATTTTGGGTATTATGCGCCAGAAGTTTGGGACTAATATTAAGGGGTTCCATAAATTCTACAAAGAGTGTTGATTGTTTACTATTAATAGGTATTAAGCGTACATTTTCAGATACAGCCGAACAGTTTTGACTCAGTGTCAACCGTCCGGTGCCAGACAGTATTACTATTTGCATCTGCTGATTGAGGCAATTTATTGTGAAGGTTTCATTTACAGGTATGACAAAAATCCAGGAATTTCCATTTCCTGCTTCCCAATAATGGGATTGAGAAAGTGTTTCTACATAACGAACACATGACTGTGGCAATTCGCTAATAGGTTTCAATAAGTCAACTTCGCATGTTGGTACATGGGTTGAAAGTAATGGAAAATTTGTTTCTGTTATAAAGTATTTGTTTTCTATACGTTTCAAGCTTCTAAATTGCTCATTAGTTATTGTGAAAAATGTATTAGCTTGGCTGTTTATAGCTAGATAAGGAGAATTTCCTTTAATTTCAATAAATTTATTCTTGTGGAAATGAATTGGAATTTGAGTAACTTTGTAAAGTGCGAATGAATCAATTTGAATAAAAGGGACGAATACTAGACAAATAATTTTGTTATTTGAAATAAAAACCGTGAGTTTATTACTTCTGAAGGTTGGATATTGTTAATCCTTCAAACACCAAAGGAAATTGTAAATTGTGAGGAACTTTTTCTGAAATTTTCTTAATTTCGTTACATAATTTTGAGGGTGATAGCATCAGGGGATGCAAGGTTCCATGTTTTGCCGCTATAATTATATTGATTAAGTTTATTGTTTGTAGTTGAAATTGGGCCATTAACTCACTGACGAAAGAAATAAGACCGTGAAAATAGTGGTTATTTCTAAAACATTTACGGAAGTCATAACTCCCTTATAACTTTTCTTTAATTCGCTCAACTGTTTCGAAAGAGATTTTTCGTTTTGATTTACATGTTTAATAGTTTTTGCTACTGTATCTAAAGTAGAAGAAACAACAGATGTTTGATGTTTTAAAATTTGTTCTTCTTTTAACTGTTTGTTTGAAATTTCCGATATGAGTTCTTCGAAATGCTCAGCGTCTTCCGTGGTAAGTGTACCAAAAAGTGTTTTCGAAATTTTGCCTACTACGTCAATATAACCACGTTTTACTATTGAGTGTCCTGCTAGACTAGGAATCAACGATTTTTCCTGTATAATTTTATTTAAAGATTCGTGCAAGGTTTTAACGTATGTGTTACATAATAAAGTGATCTGAGTATAATTACGTTGACAAATGTCATCTATTTCTGTAAGATATGACTCGATAGAAACAAAATGATTTTCATAATTTTGTAGATCAATAAATGTTACTATTTTCCATAATAATTTGATCAAGTGTACATTACCTAAATTTTGGTATAGGAGTCCTGGCGAATGGTTTAGTGAATCGATCTTATATGGTGTCATGTCGGTTCCCTCCTGCATTTGAAACTAAACTTCCAATTATAATTATTAGGATAACCATTGTTGTTGACCTATTTTCTGTGATCGGTAAAATCTGTAACAAATAACAGTGAGCATTCGCTTTCCAACAACAGATAAAGATAAATTATTTCTGAATTTGCCATTGATCGTAATATGGCACTAAACGCGAGACGTGGACTACATCCCTCTTCACCTTATTTTTGGTACCTGATTCCACTACGTAGTTTAAGTCATTTCGTTTTTCAACTATAGTATAAGGACCAAATATTTGGGTAAAGGCTTTTCACTTTTGCCTACTTGACGAAACGGTGTTCGAAGACGAACCTTGTCACCTACATTATATGAAACATGACGGTGTTTTTCATCATATCGTTTTTTTTGTCTTTTTGTTGTTGTTGTTGAATATTTTTTCGAGCAAGTTCACGTATTTTACAAATCGTTTCCTGGGTTTGTATACCGAATTCTGTTGACATTTTTTCATTAAGTTCGGCATCACTTGGAAGAACAGGTTCCCTACCATACACTAACAAAAACGGACTAAATTTTGTAGACTCCTGCCTCGTTGTATTATAAGCAAATACACAATGTGGTAGAAAAACATCCCAATCTCGTTGAGAGGTTGATGTATATAAACTTAACATTTCGGCTAGGGTTTTATTGAATCTTTCTGTTAATCCATTGGTAGATGGCTTGTATGCAGTTGTGAAGCTACTCTCAGTGCCTAACAATTTCAAAATTTCCGTTACTAATTTAGACATGAATACAGTTCCGCGATCACTTAATAAGATTTTAGGCGATCCATGACGACAGATAATATTTTCTACAATAAATTTAGCAACTGGTTCTGCTTTACCACTAGATAATGCTTTTGCTTCTACCCAACGGGTAGCATAATCTGTTGCTACTATTATAAAGGTTTTGCCTGATGAACTTCGGCGAAAAGGTCCTAGCAGATCAATTCCAACTTTTTCAAATGGTTGACCTACTTCTATAGGATGCAATAGACCGGTGGGTTTTCTGTTTGTTGGTCCTTTTCTAGTTTGACAGTCGGGACATCCTTGAATATATCGTTTAACATCTTGAGGCATACGATCCCAATAATATCTTTTCTTCATCTTATCCAGTGTTCTAGCCATACCCAGATGACCACTTATCGGTTCGTTATGATTTATGTACAAAATTTCGTGTCTTAACTTCGGCGGTACAACTAATAATAAAGAATCACCTCTCACTGAGGGATTTCGTCGGTATAGAACACCATCTTTTATAATAAAGTTCTTTGATGCCCTTTTGAATCGCTGGCCCACCGAATGTTGGATCTTGTAATGCTTGAACTAGATTGTTTATGCGGGGATCTTCGGTTTGTAATTTTTATAATTCAACAGCTGTTGTAAGAAGTGTTGGAACGTGCAACGATTCTTCTTCCTGTGCTTGGGTAGCAACATCACAAGGGTATCTTGATAAAGCATCTGCATCTTTATTTAGGGTTCCTCGTTTGTGAACTACTTTATAAGAATATTCCGTTAATTTCAGTACCCATCTTAACAACTTACTGTTCGATGTTTTTAACGATTGTAGCCAACATAATGAGTGATGATCTGTTAAAATTGTAAATGTTGGAAGACCCCATAAGTAAATTCTAAAGTATTCTACAGCCCATACAGCAGCAAGACATTCCAATTCCGATACGGTATAACGTTCTTCAGCGGGTGTTAATGTCCGTGAAAATAAATGCGATTGGATGAAAATTCGAACTGTCTTCACTTTTTTGTAATAATACCGCTCCTAATCCTTTTCCGCTAGCATCTATATGTAGTTCGGTCACCGCATTTTGTTCAAAATGGCGTAACAATGGAGGAGTGGATAATTTTGATTTTAATAAATTGAAAGCATTTTCTTGATTTTTAGCCCATTGGAACTTCGATTTTGACCCGATTATTTCGTATAAAGGTCTTGCTAAACTTGAAAAATTTTGAATGAATCTTCTATAATAATTGCAGAGACCTAAGAAACTTTGCACATCCTTAACTTTTCGCGGTGTTGGAAAATTAATAATCGCTTCAATTTTTTCGGTATTGGGCATTACACCTTCAGGGGAAAAGTCGCGACATTTGGTGGAGGCGTCAAACGATCTTTTTTGGTGTTAAAATATAAATAATTTTCTCAAAATTTTAATATACTTTTTAATTTTATTAAACAAATTATATGTGACAAGATAAAAGTATTTGCTGACACTGCAAGTTTGCAGACGCGACACATATACGACGCGGCGTCCTGTTAGCGAGAGATATACCAAGTCATCACTTTCTTTTCGCAACTCTTTTTCATTTAATTTATTTTACTTTGATATAAAATGTTTGGTAACGCGGAGAAAGGATACAACTTGCGATCAGGTAAACAAAATGAAGAAGAAAATTTTGATGTAAACATAACATTAGATCAAAATGTGTTTACGCGTAGTAACAAAACTTTACGGTCGCCACCCCATCGGCAGGATCGTTACGCGACGTACCCGAGGCTGCAAGCAATAAATTAGGCGCTATTCCAAAAGTAACATCAATAATTACAGCTAGTCAACAAATAATTACTACGACAACGGCCTCAACTCAAAATACAACAACAACAACAACAACATCGTCCGTGTTGTCAGCACCGATATGTAGTACATTTTATGAAAATATTGGTTCACTTCAACAACAACCTCCTAGGACCAGAGTTTATGATATTCCTAAACCCAGGGCAAGCGCTACACCAGTCTTACCAACAGAAATTCCCCTCGATATTGATTCCTCTTACATGTTTGAGACCGAGAGTAACCACCAACGCACATTTAATTTGCCTAAAACCCCTCTTACAACAAGGCGAAAAGTATCATTAAACTTAAATACAAATATGCAAACTCCGACCCCGAATGTCCTTCCAAGTCCGAATATAAATTACACTATCGCGTCGATTGGAGCACATAAAAATCCGTTAATCCCAAAATTTACGGAACCGTCAACATTCGACCCGGCAGAAGATAATCCAATCACTTTCCTCAATAATTATAGACGCGTTGCAAACTGTAATGCGTGGGATGAGTACTTACAGCTTTGTTACTTTTCCAATTATCTGAAAGAAACTGCGGCCACATGGTTTCGAGCATTTTCGAAAAGAAACCCCAGTGCGGACTGGGAAGAAACTGTAAAGCAATTTAAAGTAAAATTCATAGGACCCACGTACGACGAAGATGCCCGATTTCGATTAGCAACGAAACGGCAAGCGGTAAATCAATCCATTCGGGATTATTTCTTTGATGTAATTGATTTATGTGATGAAGTGGACAGCGAAATGTCTGAGGAAGAAATTATGAGAAGGATAACAGCCGGCCTAATACCATACTATAGGCATATGATCACTATTAGCAGGCCCCAAAATTTAAAGGACTTAGAAGAACTGATTGACTCAGTGTCCGAAACAGAGAGGGGAGGGACATCGCAGTATGACATCATCGTACCAACAAAACCACGGAATGAAGATATTACGACAAAGGTAGGTGATATCACAAAAAGTGTTACATCACTAGTACTAGCCGAAGTAAGAAAAGAATTGGATAACATTAAGAATAGTTATCAATCCAACAATAACAACCAAAACGCGAACAACACCTACAGATCACAAAATAGAAATTTTGGAAATAGAAGAGGTAATTTTCGGAGATCGCGCACTACGGATGGACGCCCAATATGTTATCACTGCAACGGACGAGGTCACATCGCGGCTAACTGTAGGCAAAGAACGTCTAGAAATACTTCGGGACAATCTGAAAATTTAAACGAAAACGGGCGGGACCAGTAGAGGTTCTAGATCCTGTCCAAAAACATAATTTTAGTTGTACAATGGGAGCCTCCTTATCTCCAACATTCAGTAATTTTAACGAAGCTATGTACAGTGACGAGTACTCTTCTAATAATTCCTCCATTTTTTCTATACAAGGATTAGTAAACGACAAGCTCGCAAAAATTATTATAGATACAGGATCAGTATTTAATTTAGTTAATCAATCATTTGTATCAAATATAGTACAAACAACAAATCTTCCTGTACTTCGCACGGTTAGCGATTCTCTTGTAACGCCAAGTGGTATCTCAATTGTAAATATAGAACTCAATAACAAGAAATTTAAGGTAAATGCATTAGTTATTAATAATTTGCCAGCTGGTCTTTTGTTAGGGTACAAATTTTTAAAAGAAAATAACGCGGTAATTAATTGTTATTCAAGCCAAATTGAGTTAACAACCGACCTTAAAAAGTATGCAGATTCAGATAAAATTTATCTGGAGAAACATATACCTCAACAAAACGAGGAACACATGATTAATGTAGGTCAAGATTGCTTACGGACGGACCAGCACGAAGGGAAGATAAGTGAAATAGATACACACACGGCTATATCTATTACACCAAGAAAAGTCAGTCAACGAAACAATGACATTTTCTCGCTATCAGATGATTGTTGCGTAATGAATATTTCTTCATGTGATTTAAGGTGTTATGCATATACTATGCCGAAAAAATTTAAACAACTTTTCAATTCGATTTGTCCCTTAAATGAGCAAAAGGTTAATGTAGGTGATTTACTATTTGCTAGACAACATAATGCTTATCTATACTATTTGTTTACACACAAATGCTATAAGAATAAAGTTAATGTTACTGATTTACAAGCATCCTTAGCAAAATTAAAAATCATATGCTCATTCACCATCAACTAAGTTAGCAGTGCCAAAAAATTTTGGGTAAACATCAAATTCAATTCTATTCTAAATGAATTAGAAAAGGTATTTGAAGATACAGATGTAGAAATAATTGTTTGCAATTTGAAGGGATCAGGTAAACAGAATCTAGCAGTACGTAATAACCCCTTTAAGCAAATGTCACCTGAAAATCAATTCATAAATTTGTTAGAGATATTACCACAACAAGAGGTCGTAGAAGATATAAAACATAACATTCAAAGATCATTCTCACAGAGGATATCGTGTGCGAGGGAAACAGCGAAACAAGTATAAAAATCACTTTATCAAACAATCTGATAGATGGAGATAAGTATTACATTTTTCAAAGTAGAGGTAGTATTTTAGAGAAAAATAAGTTAGAAGTAAATAACGTTGAAGAATTAGAAAAGGGATTAGTTATAATTTATAATAATAGTAAGGTGCCTCGTAAACTTATGAAGGGGTGTGTTATTGGATACTTAGATAATAGTAAAAGTAGTTACTTAGAAAAAAATTATTATGATAGTAGTACGTTTCATTCTTGTTTTCTAACGGATAGTTCCGAACCATACAATATTAATAGAGAATTAGGTAAGAAATCATATGATAGGCTAGTTAAACTATTAGAAAGAAATGCAGACATTATGTCTGGAGATCTGTCAAAATTAGGATTTACGGATTTAGTAGAACATGCTATTGATACAGGCAATAATCCACCAGTAAAAAGTAGACCATATAGGGTTAGTTTTAAGGAAAGAGATATTATCAGACAACAGGTTGATGAAATGCTTTTATATAATATTATTTGACCATCAGATAGCGATACGCATCGCCAGTAGTTCTAGTTAAAAACCCTGCCAAAACTTTTCGATTTTGTGTGGATTATCGAATTGAATTCTATTACGACCAAATGTGCATATCCACTCCCATTAATCGACGATATTTTGAACTTTTTAGCAGGTAACAAGTATTTTAGCACGTTAGACATGAACAGTGGATACTGCAATGTGGATTAAGGAAGAAGATAAACATAAACCGCATTCATAACAGCTGACGGTTTATATGAATTTAACAGATTTACCCTTGGTTTGGTGTAACGCTCCAAGTGCATTCCAAAAATAACTGATACTGTATTCAAGGATTTAAAGTGGAAAGAAGTGCAATATACTTAGACGATATTAAGTAGTAAGTAAAACTTTCGAAGATCATGTTAAAAAGACTTGACAAAGTTTTTCAATGTATTAGGAAAGCAGGGTTAACTCTGAAATTAAGCAAATGTAATTTCGGAATGCAACAGCAAAAATTTAGGGTTTATGTATCCCCTGAAGGTAATAATGCCGGCGCCTCACCACAATGTTCGCGACTTTTCCTAAAACTGTCGCGCCCTTTGCGTAAGGGTTGGGGGGTTGGAGCTACTCGTTTCTCTTATTTCTACTTTACATAGGGGACTTTGAAAGGTACTTACCGGGGGATGCTGGTTGATTCAAAACACATTAACCACTTATTGCTCTTTTTATACAACCGCGTTCTTCGGAATCACAATCTGATTCCCAATACCTCGTCGCCAATCCCCTCACGAGCGCGGTACTCGAAAGGTGCTGACGAGGTTCCGGTAATCTGATTGTAATCTCTGAATACATCTTTTCTTAAATCTAACTTATTTCTATGTAGTGGAACTTTCCGTGGCAGTATTACCAAATGAAAGCTGCATCGATAGAGACAAAATATCTTCACATACCGTACGAAAATCCATTTTTATTTCAACTAAGTTAAATTTATTTATACTAAATTGTTAATTTTCATTTCTTAAATGATTTTCATGTTAATTGTACATATTATTACCGCATTTTATTTTTGTCAATGTCTAGTTTTGACGGGCAATGTCTACGTAAACATCATCCCCACGCGTCGGTCGTCCAGACAGAATCCGAAACCCATAAAAGTTGTCTACCCGATTGTTGTTCTGCAGCGTCAGTCTAGGGCTGATCAAGTAATAACTTTCGTTTTCTGTTCGTTGCACTGTACCGTCGGCCTATGGCTAATCTCGCCTACCTTTCGTTTTCCGTTTATTACACTGAGCGTTTGCCTACGGTTGATCTCGCGCAACTTACTTCTTTTTCCGCCAAAGTCCGTACTTTATCGAATTCTTAAAATAGTCTATTCTATTGTCCAAGTTCTTGCTTTCCTCCATTTTGTTTTAACAAGTCTATTTTTTTATTAGAAATTACTATTGACTATGTGATGTAAGCTCATTTATTAAACATTATTAAATGAGGCATTTCAATTGTAACGAACCACCTCAAATAACTCTTTATCTGCTGTGATATATATAAAATTTCGAAATCTGTCAATTACCATATCAATAGCGACAACCTTTAATGATGGGTATGACGACTCAAAATCACTCTTGCGGGCGCAACAGCCCCAACCTTAAAATTGAATAGGAAGATGGGTTTGTGACTACTTATTCAAAAGACCTTTTAATTCCCTTCACGGCAAAATGTATACTGTGTAAAAAGTGCATAATTTCTAACATGTGCAATAAAACACGATTAGACTGAAATGATTTGGATTTTACTTTAATAAATGTTCAAAATGATGATTATTAACCACCATACAATAGTACAATCTTACTTCAAATGCTCTTATGGGATGATCCCCAACGAAATGTACAGTTACAGGCTGGGCCACTAATCCGCTTCGGTTTATACAAAAAAAAGTGGTAACATTTTCATTTTTTTTGTGGTTAAGGATTATACAAGTTCAGAAGACCACATTTCAAAATTATTTTGAAGTATACAGGATGACTAAAAGAAAAATTACACACCAAAGTTGTGAAAAATTAAATGGAACACCCTGTATGTTATGACATATTTTGATAATACAGACTAAATGAATGCAAGCTGGTGTTAGGTTCCTTATATCTAACTCAACTCGTTTACGAGATAATTAATTATTCTTCAAAATTTAAGAGGTATGCCTGTCATGTATATTTAAGCTAGATATTTTAAACTATTTATTTTTTAACTAAAGCATTACACTTGTTAATAAAATAAAAGTAATGCAAAAAATTATACTGGGTGAACAAAAACTTACTTTTAATTTTCGCTATCTTTGAAGACAAGTAACTACACCCGACAATATGAAAGAGCGAATAAGAATGGCGTTTCGATCTATAACACCAAATGTTTTGAGTAATGTCAAAAACTCAGTTTACTTAGTTATGACTTTTAATTAGTATGTAGGAAAAGCCAGTTGAAAAGTTAGGCTGATTATTATCGTCTATCTATGTTGAACAATAACAGCAGTTTTGTCCAAGCCTACTTCAAAAAAAAAATAATAATGGCTAAAAAGGAATTAATATTTGAAAAAGAAAATTATAGATTACCAAGAAACTATAACAGATAGATATAGGAAGCATTAATACAATGTTAAAGACCGTTAAAATTAGAATCTAAATAAGGTAAATAAATACAGGGCGGTCTATTTAAAATAAGAAAGTTACTTGTCTTTAAAGATAGAGAAAATTATTGGTATGTTTTTGTTCACCCCGTACAATCTTTTGCATTACTTTTATTTTATTATCAAGTCTAATGCTTTAGTTAAAAAATGAATACAGTTTAAAATATCTAGCTTAAATATGCATGACAGTCATGCCTCTCCAGTTTTGGTCTACATTTTGAAGGATAGTTAATTATCTCATAAATGAGTTGAGTTAAGCATAAGAAACCTAACACCAGCTTGTCTTTATTTAGTCTGTACTATCAAAATATGTCATAATATACAGGTGTTTCATATAATTTTCACAACTTTGGAGTGTAACTTTTCTTTGAGTCACCCTGTACACTTCAAAACAATTTTGAAATGTGCTCCTTCTAAACCTGTATAATCCTTAATAAAAAAAAAATGAAAATAGGTTACCACTTTTCGTATATAAACCGACGCGAATGTGGTGGCTCACGCTACATATTAATTTTAAAGCTTCATTTCTTGACCATGTATATAATTTTTAATTTCTTATTCTCTTGGTTTTTATATATAATATATCTAAAAATATATATAATATAAATTTATATTTATATGAAAAAGCTTTGAAATAAAGCGAAATGCTGTAGTATTCATTCATGTTTTCAATATTTATGACCTAAAAACCAAGAGAATAAAAAATTAAAGAGCTATATATTAAGTTTCTGTCGAGTTTCTGTTTATGTATGTGCCGCGTCAAATGGGAGTTTGTGTCACTACAATATCTGCAGTTATGAGAAAAATGTCGCACATTTTAGTCTGCATGATTTTTGTTGAATAAGCGAGTTGTAGATCTTGCACACCTCCCATTCGCATAACACGGAGTCACTAATTCCACACGTTCTTGGATACAATAGACCATATTAATTTATTGTGAATTAACGATTAAACTAAAAGTAAACTCCACATAAGAACATTCCACGAAACAATGCAAACGTAAACTAATATCGTGTAAATTGGATCAAAACACTGGCAAGCTGGTGCCACATCCAAAAAACTAGTAAGTCCTGGAAAAATCGGATGAGAACAATGGAAATGAGACCTCAGTAACGAATAGGCAATCGAGAAAGAAGAGAAGAAAAACAAAACGACAATTTAATCAGATGAAAGTATGGAACGAAAAGAATATCCTATGGAAGGAGGTGGAAAGGGAAGAAAGAGAAAAATTCAGTTTAGAGATAATATTGAGAATAGACAGAGGAAGGATATGCGGAATGTCAATAGTCTGTCGAAATCGGAAAAATTCGATGGAAGTAGTGGACAAAGCTGAATGCCATCGATGAAGGACATGAAAACGGGAAATGATTGCTTTAAGAAGTAATACAAAAACTATGAGTAGAAAAGCAACACGTACGTTTAGCCAAAAAAAGACGAAATATTAACCTCATAGGAATAACAGAAACAAAGAAAGAAAAAAGGGATATGGCATTAAGGAGATAGTGGAGGGTTACTGGATGTTGTGGCGGTAAGGCAGTCTTTATGAGCAGGGACAGATTGAGATACAAAAATCTTAACTGGGCACTGCGCACTAAAAAACACACATACCGCGTGGAGCTGGTGAACTCTCACCTGTGCAGGAAGTGTGGGAGTGCGGAGGAAACTCCAGCTCACCTTCTTGTCAACTGCCCGGCAGCGCACGGGGAGAGGCAGACGCACTTTGGGGTCGATCGGTTGGACAAACTCAGAGTCGGTAAGTAAACTCTAAGCCAGATTGCGAACTTTTCCGATGGAGTGCAACCTGACTAAGGGGGCAAAAATTGACATGAAGGTACAATAGGTCTTTCTAGCCGAGTTGTCTTCTTCGGGATACACCCACCCATGGTATTAAAAAAAATCGTACAAAATTAGTGTCTAAAGCAATAGCAAATAAAAGTGGAGAAAAATGACGTTAAAAATGATAAGTTAATGTGACCAAAATGAGCCTGAGTTACCTTGGTTAACACAAAAAAAAAAGAATGCGAAATATCAGGAGATTGCATAAGGAGAGCATTTGAAGCCATTTCATTCTAATCGTGTTTTATTGCGCAGGTTGTTAATTTTGTACTTTTGCTTATTGATTGAAAAGATCGGTTTGATATATGTTGTCGTAAAGAGAACTGAAAGATCTTTTGATTAAGTGATCACAAGACCCATTTTCCCTATTCAAATTTGAACGTGGGGGCTGCTATTTATATTTTTAAAACAGCGGAAGAATGATGATAAGAGTTGGTTGCACATATGCTAGTACAGACGGAGCAGTCCTCTGGGAAGAAATTTGAGAAAGGAAGATACCTAAGAATAGACGCAGAAAAAGAAAAAGTGTACCGGTTTGAAAAAATAAATAAATTCGAAAACTTTGGGAAATCGAAATTCTAGCTTGACTAATAATTATAGGTAATAGGTGCGTTGCAGGGTTCAACAGCATGTTTGGGGATACGTGTGTGCAAAGGGAGCTAAAAGTAAGAATATATAAAACGGTAATGAGGCCGGTATTGACCTGGAGATTCAGGAAAATGGAATAAACTAGGTTAGATGTCTGAGAAAGGGAAATTTCAAGAAAGTTTTCGATGAAGGAAAGGAGAAGTATGGATGTCCGTTATAGGGATGTCATCAAAAGGAGATTTCACTTTATTTTAAACCATCAAAACACCATAACAATCATAACAACAATTCAATTATGGTACCGGTGGAATTTCTATAGATATTAATAACTAAGAACAAGACTAAAAAGTATTTCACGTCATTTGAAATTTCCTTCCATAAATCATGATGTATATCATGTTATCTCATTTAACGAACTAAATTTACCTTGGGAGGCTACTCCAGTAGTTGATAACATCGTTAATGCTGCAGTAACATGCTAAACGGTAATTAATATTTTGTCACAACACCGATGTTAGACAAGAAAGAAAATAGAAGGCGATATACGTATGTACATATTTAGATAGATGTATCAAGCGAATATATCTTACACGCAATTGGCTATGAGCCGTAGGATTTTATCATATTACGTGTATAATATTGTAAGGTTACTCTATTTTTATTTTAGTTGTGATACGCAGAGAGCATTTATAATTTTTTTTTAAAAGTACGTATCTCAAATCACTTGCACATACATAGTAAACACTATGTTAAAACTGCCATTAGAGTTTTTGTACATTGCTTTAAAATCGATTATTTTCTAGAGAAAAAAGCAAGTAATGGAACAATAGAATAGTACTTTTTCAAAATTAAAATTTAAAATCTTATATCCACATTTTATTAGTCTAGGTAACCGAACCTAGGTAGGTGAGCCAATCTTTATATACGTTTGACTACACTGTTGAAAATATTACGGCGTTGGCGTTAATTTTGCGCTAGTCAAATATTTTAGTGTTGATTTTTCCAAACTTTGCCAGACGAGTTGACTACGCGTATTTAATAGAACAGAAATTACTGGAATTTCGTGTGAATTCTTTGTTCAGATATGAGGATTGATTATTTTTCTAGACATTCAGAAGCGTCAACCAATCAGAATTTTTCCCTCGGATAGAAATATAGAAACCCCACCTATTCTAATACAGTAATTGCATTATACGCACCACCTGCATTGCACGTGTATCTGCTTTCGTGTTTGATTCTCCGTATTAACATATCCAAACAAACCACCAAATGTGACTGACTTGCAAAGTGTAACCTCGTATTATTAAACGTTAATTCCAGTGGGCATAAAAAATTTCAACATCTTAAAGATGTATTGGAACATCACTATTACGCAATTAGCTTTAGACTTGAATCAAATACCATAAACATTCACTCAATTTTATAATGGTTCTCAAAAAATCATTTTAAATTGGTACGTTTAGTTGAAACCAGACTTGTGAATGAGTGGTTTGGCATATTTATAATTGAGAAAACGTCTTAAAGAGAGAATATTATAGCACTAAGAAATAGGAGTTGCATATTAAGACGTTGTTGTTTAGAAAATGGTGTTAAAACACCCAATAGATCGCATTCATTAATTAAACAGCTAGTAAATTTGTCTAGTTATATCAAATAAAATGTGACTAGAATATTTTATAATTCCACTGTCAGTTGGACAAAATAAACCCTTAGCAATAGACAATACTTGACTTCTTTGCTCGTCAAATTTAACTTCTATCGTTCTCGACAAAATAACACG